>SZWC01024418.1:6200-22305 GCA_023375785.1 Penium margaritaceum | reverse complement strand
AAGCACGTGGAACGTCGTGTGAAGGGGGTGCTCCATGTTCCGGGGCTGGCAGCTAACCTCCTCTCTGTCTCATCTCTCATCTCCGAAGGCATGCAGGTTTGCTTTGAGAATGGTGGCTGCACCATCTCTGCCCGTGCAGGCCGTGTGCTTGCAAAAGCGAACAAGGAGGACGGTCTTTACCGCCTCTACGTGGCATCGGAGAAGGAATCCGACTCAGCGTTGGCGGCGAGAGAGGGAAAACACGACATCGGCCTGTGGCACCGCCGGCTCAGTCACCTCGGCTTTGGCGCCATCATCTCCATGCAGCAGATGGTCTGCGGCCTGGAGCTCAAGGGGGTGAAGCAGCCAGGTGAATCAGCTTGTGAGAGCTGCATTGAAGGAAAGCAATCCCGCGCTCCTTTCACGGTGGAAGGGAAGGGGGCGGCTGAGCTTCTCTCACTCGTTCACTCTGATTTGTGCGGTCCCATGCCATCACAGTCCTTGTCCGGCAAGTTGTACTTTGTCACGTTCATTGATGACAAGTCAAGGAAGACGTGGGTGTCCTTCTTGGCTGGAAAGGATGAGTGCTTTGATGCTTTCAAGGTGTGGATCGCTGCTGCACAGAATGAGAGTGGCAGGCGGTTGAAGGTGCTTCGCACCGATGGTGGAGGAGAGTACCTCTCCAATGACTTCCGCACCTTCCTCAAGCGTCGCGGGATCAAGCACGAGGTCACCCCACCTGGAACACCGCAGCTGAACGATGTGGCTGAACGCGCGAACCGCACACTTATGGAGCGTGTTCGCAGCATGCTCCAAGACGCAAAGCTCCCGCCAACCTTCTGGGCGGAAGCGGTCAACACTGCAGTGTACCTGAAAAACCGGAGTCCCACACGCGCGGTGCCGCTGATGACACCGGAGGAGGCGTGGACAGGACGCAAGCCAACAGTGTCGCACCTGAAAGTCTTCGAGTGTGGCACATTCGTGCACGTGCCTGCCGGCAGCCGTAACAAGCTGGACGCAAAGTCGGTGAAGGCCGCCTTCCTCGGCTACGACACCATGGGATACCGCCTCTACAACCTCGCTGCTCGCAAGATCATCCACAGCCGCGACGTCGTCTTTCAAGAAGAAGTGAAGGGCTGGACTTGGAGCCCTATGACTGTTGTTCCACTTGCTCCCACACTTGTACCCAAAGTGGGAGAAGTACCGGTAGCAGAAGAGGGCGGTGCGGAAGATGGCGGTGACAGCGGCAACGACAAGGAGGTGGAGAGAGCTGAGAAGGAGAAGGAGGCGGCAGCAGAATCTTATGAGGAGGAGCAGCAAAGCAACGCCCAGCAGCTGCCACGACGGTCCGCACGCCTCAACAAAGGAGCAAAGGACAGTGGGGAGCCGCTGAGGCGATCCGAGCGCCTCGCAAACAAACAGAGGCCGCTGGAGGAGCTAGTGAACCTGTGCACCGTTCCACCACAAGCAGAGTCGTCTGACCTCGAGCTTTTCTTCCTCACAGTCACCGATGACCCAGCCACATTCGCTGAAGACATGCGTAGCGCCGAGGCGGTAGATTGGCGTGCCGCAGCAGACGAGGAGTATGCTGCGCTCATGAAGAATGGCACCTGGACCCTCGAGGAAGCTCCACGTGGCAGCCGGGTGATCGGATGCCGGTGGATCTTCAGGCGCAAACGCTGTGCAGATGGTAAGGTGCTCAGGTACAAAGCACGGTTGGTTGCAAAGGGGTATGCGCAGACTGAGGGTGTGGATTACAATGAGACATTTGCACCTGTCGCTAAGTTCCCATCCATCCGAGCGATCCTCGCTCTTGCTGCTGCTATGGACTGGGAGGTGCACCAAATGGATGTGACGTGTGCATTTCTGAATGGTGACCTTGAGGAGGATGTGTACATGGAGCAGCCGGAGGGGTATGTGGTGGAGGGAAAGGCGGATTTGGTGTGCAAGCTTGTGAAGGCCCTCTACGGCCTGAAGCAAGCACCACGAGCATGGTACCACAAGATGGATGAGCAGCTGGCTGGCCTTGGCTTTGTGCGTAGTGAAGCTGATCATGCAGTCTATGGGCGCACTCAAGAGGCAAGCCAGGTCATCATCTTGCTCTATGTTGATGATCTGCTCATTGCATCTGACTCCAAGTCTCTTTTGGACGATGTGAAGCAGTCCCTTGTTGCCAGGTTTGACATGAAAGACATGGGAGAGCTCAGTTACTACCTTGGCCTTCAGGTCAAGTGCAACCGGTAGCAGCAGACTTTGGAGTTGTCGCAGAGCACGTACGTGAGCGACATTGTCAAGCGCTTCAACATGGCAGGAGTGCGCAAGGTCGCAACACCACAGGAAGTGGGAGTGAAGGTGAGCATGATGCAGACTCCCCACGGCATGCAAGAGAGCAGCCGCATGGAAGCAGTGCCGTACCAAGCAGTAGTTGGGAGCCTCATGTACGCAGCAGTCGGCACGCGCCTCGACATCAGCCAAGCAGTGGGAGTTCTCAGCAAGTTTTGCGCGAATCCGGGCGTGTCGCATTGGGAGGCGGTCAAGCGCGTGCTGCGCTACCTCGAGAGCAGCAGCAGCCTTTGCCTCACCTTCAACGGCAACAACAGCCCCATCCTCATCGGGTACAGTGACGCAGATTGGGGAGGTGACCTGGACACAAGGAGGTTGACTAGTGGGTTCATGTTTGTGCTCGGGGGAGGTGCAATCAGCTGGAGGAGCAAGAAGCAAGAGTGCGTTGTCCTCTCCTCCGCCGAAGCAGAGTACATCGCCCTGAGTGAAGCAGCAAAGGAAGCCGTGTGGCTGTGTGAGCTGCTGGCAAGCCTTGGACAGAAGCAGACCACAGCGACCACCATCTACTGTGACAACATGAGCGCCATTGCTCTGACCAAGAACGCAGAGTTTCACGCCCGCACCAAGCACATCGACCTGCGGTACCACTTCATCCGCGAGCTCGTGACGAAGCAGGTGGTGGAGATCAAGTTCTGCCCTTCAAGCATGATGCTGGTAGACTTCCTGACCAAGCCGATGGCAGCGCACCGCTTTCAGCAGCTGAGGGGACAGTGCGGAGTTGTGTGATTTTTATTGTCGCAAAGTGGGAGAATGTTGGATATGGGATGCCAAAAAAGTGACCAAAGTGGGTTGCTCGATAAAAATCATCAGGTCACAAAAGTGAATAGAGGATGTTTTGCTGGTTCTGTAGCACTTTACGGAACTTGATTCGGAGTCCGTTTGAGGGAGATATGGATTTTCAAGGTTTGGTGGCGATGGGTCCGGTTCNCCTTCAGGGAGCTTCAAGGAAGGTCCCCACCAAGATTATTGGTTGTGCACATGGCAGGGATGGTAATTCTCTTGTGTGAGAGTGTGACTGCCGCTCATCCCGCTAGGCTAGGAGTGTGCTAGGAGGTGAACTTTGACAGAGTGGTTCTTCCAGCTCCATGTGCCAAATGAGGCGTACTTAGGCTTGTTAGAAAGCTGTGCTAATGTACTTTCTCATTCAAGAGTCGATTCAGACATTCGCGTTCTCTGCAGACCTACATTCGCTTCCGTAATTTCTGTTTGTGCAACCTACAACTCCCTCTCACAAACAGTTGGTCCTGCCAAGGCGGCTCTTGGTGAGCCTGATCACCTCTCTGAGGGCTGCCCCAGATTCCATCACCAGCAGCTACAGCAGCAGTAGCGGGCACAATAGATTTGCTTGCCACCGCCGGCTGAGCTCTTTTGCCGATGGGAAGCTGCTCTGTAGCTTCTTGAGCCCGCCTGTTGACAGGCTCAGACAATGACCTTGTCGATTGACGGGATCGTCGCTTGACGTTCCCCCACCTTTTTGTTGTGGGAAAATAGCTCAGATACCTAAGCATGACTCTCATCTGCCCAGCACTGGCAAAAAAAACCTGAAGAGCCCAATCCAAAATCATGCTTGATGGCACCATGCTTCGACGGCTAAGCATAAAAAGAATGGGTCATGGCCATCCAGCCATTCGACAGTCAGCGGAGAAGCGCTGATCGCATAGCTTGTCAGCCATGGATTGGCTAGAGCTTGATTGACAGTTCGTGAGGTCCACAGTCAGTGACTTTCATCGCTGATCGTCTATCAGTCAGAGCCCTCGATCACGAGGGTGACTCTGGAAATCCGACCAGCAGCTTAAGGGAAGCACAAAAAATGCATTAAGTTTATTCATCAAATGTCTTTTTGAAGCAACAAACCCGAATCAAACAAATCACCTACAATATGTCAGGGATTGGTGTTTGATTTTTGCGTGGGCACCTGCTGGGCCCCGGGATAGCGGGACCCGGCAGGTTCCCCAATGCATGGAGAATCTCAAACTCCTCACAAAATTTACACAAACCTCACCAGAAAGAATCACAAACCCCACAAAATCTGGGTTTGTGATACTTCCAGATTTGCCTCGACATAGCCTTTTTTTTTGTTTTTCCTTGTTACTGGCCTAGCGGTGGCAACTTGAGATGGGTAGCTAGGCGATTTCTCGCTTGACGACGGGAGGATGAGTTTTTGTTTTAAAACTGGGTACATGTGTCTTCGCCCTTTTCTTTTACAGCGAGGGTCGAGCGCAACGTCTGTACAAGAAAAAACAACTGGGTGGGGGAGAGGAGCTGCACCTTGTAATCCCTCAAAAACCTCGGGTGAACCTGGGTCTCACCCACACAGTCGATTTCTTGTTGGTGGATTACGTTTTTCATTAGTTCTGCTTGATTTTTACTTACATTTTTTCCCTCATCCTTTCCTACACAATTTCAAGGCCGTGGCATCTAGGGATTTTTCCCATTGTCTTGGGAGACATTGCATGTCCTTTTCACCCTCCATCTTCTTCGGTCAAGACCCTCACACGTGGAAATCTGACTCTGTGTGGTGGGAGACCACCACCATGTCATGTCCTTGATGGTTCCGATGCCCGGTTGGGCTTCCATGCAAACTGCTTCAGCGTTGGTTGTACCCCATCCGGGGTGGTGCTGGCTTTCCCCGCCGTACTATCCTATGATCTATGTGCCGCCTTCTCCATCCTACACCCCTCCATTGTGTCTCTATCTAGTAGCTCCATCTCTCCTTCCGCTTCCAGCTTGGTCCTTTTTTGAGCTGCCACATGGTCCAGACACATCTGCTCCGACCTCCACATTTCCTTCCAATCCTCGGCCTCCCGCCATCCACTCTGATACAAATTTGAATTTTGGGTCCGAGGGTCACCATTGTTCATCTGATGGAGCCATTTGGAGGATGCTGGATGGTGGGGGTGTTTCGTCTGTGGAGTAGATTGAGCAATGGTAGTCATTCACCCTGCCGTGTCTCTTTGTTGTGAATTCTGGTTGTTCTATGTATTCTCCTATACTTGTTTGCAGTGTTACGCAGTGTTATGTGACCACTCATATTGTGTGTCGAGTGGCTTATGGATCATCAACCCCGGAGCCACTCATCCGTAACACATGATTTAGAAGCCACTCATCACATGACATTGTCTCGTGCTACACTTTTCACGTTGGGGCCTGACGATGATGTACATTTCATCTGCAGTGCATCTAGCCAGATGTTTCTAGTTCAGGGTGTTTGTGTTGTGCATTTTGTTGCTTCATCGGGTGACGTCCTTTTGCCTTATGTCCTTTTTGTCCCTGCGCTTGAGGTTATGTTTCTGTCTGACACTGCCTTGGATGATCAGGGCATGGACTTCATTTCATCTCGTGGTGTTGACCCACGTCATGTAGGGAAATCCCTTAAATGCAAAAGAATATGGAGGACCAAACGCAGACCGCATGGCACGGACCACATCCTCCATGGTGTGGTTCTAGAACTCAAACACACCCTTCTATTGTAGTTTAAAATGGGAGGATATTTGGGAATAAATACCGTGCTCAAGAAGGAAGGTGTCCATCTCGCCTTAGAACTCACCACCACGATCCGAGCCAAACGTGTGAAGGGTACGACGAGGCTCACGCTCAGCCATCACCAGCCAAAGGTAAACCGCAAGGGAAGCATTGCTCTTGTGGCGTAGGCTGTAGACCTACCGCATCCGGGTGAAGTCATTAGTCAGGGTGAAATATATTGACCCCCATGTGAGTGAGAGTCAATTAGCAGGGGACCAAGGAGGTCCAAATGGACCAAATCTAGCAAATGGAGTGCGTGAGACGTGCGTAGACTTAGGATAAGTGCAACAATGTATCTTACCCTGGACACTGAAAAGACAGTCAGTATTGAGTTGCTTCTCAAAGGAAAGTCGTTTCAACATCAAGGAATGGCTGAGTTTGAACGAGCCTGGACACAATTTTGGAGCTCACATGACAAAGGCGGAGATGAAAGAAGTGGTGGTGCTCAAGGAAGAGAACACCAGTGATAAACACACGTACAGAAGAGAGTGAGGGAGAAAAGACGGAGGGAATGTAACGAGACACAAGATACATGTAATCAACGACAGGGTCACGAGGAAAAATGGAATATGTGTCAAGAGTGATCATTGTGGAAGATTAACACGAGTGCTCAGTAATGAAAGCGTGTACAAACAGGGAGCCGTCTGAGCTCAAAAAGAGGGACAAAGAGCATATTGGAAATATACAAGGGGTCATACGGACCATCAAACCGCACTACCCTGACTCCGTGGACAGGCAATGACAGGCCAAATAATTAACAAACTGAAGTTATGGATGCAGTAAGAACAAGAACGAAAAGATTACAACGTCGACAAGTCATGTGATGGGTGGCACTGGAGTCAATGATCCAGGTGCCACTCGTCTCAGGACCTGTTGTTGAAATTGAACAACGTTGCACATAACACTCTTCCTCTGCTGGATACTCAACAGAGGATTTGAGAAAATGATGAATGACATGGACCTGTGACTGGTCTAGCCATCCAGTAATGTCGGGTCCATCATCATCACAAGGCAACTGAGCTCCCCCTAAGCATCATCACAAGAAACAAGAATAGTAGAACAAGCTGTTTCGTGACCACCCGGCTGTGGCAACAAAAGTTCACCTCCCTGAGTACGAAGCGCCAGTAACTGACAAAGCTCCGTGATTGTGTGGTCCAGGATCCATGCCTCAAGCACCACCCGAAATGGTAGAAGGTTTGGCTACTATCTTGGTCATTGTGTAACCCGCTTGAGTGGTGTCAGGTGACGTCTGCTTTGCATGTGCAACATGGAGGCCACGTATGATCCGGCTCCAGTCCTACGGCTTCTACCACTCCATGTATCAACGATTGCTGCTGTAATTATAGTAGTAGATGGAGCTTCCGATGTAACTGCTCACTATATGCTAATACTGTTGCCATTGTTACTGATGCTCCTTGCTACGTTTGTTTTCCCCCTTCTTTCCATGTGTGACGGCGGCCACGCCCTCAGCTGATGCGGGAAGAAAAGTGGGAGAGGAAGATAAAGTGAAGAAAGAGGATCTGGGAGGGAGAGGGGTTGTCTGGGATGCTGTTGTCACTCGCTGGCCACTGGGTGAGCTCGAATAGCAAGAATCACCCATAGGTTCTGTCTACCTCACTTTTTCTGCTTTAACTATGAACACACAGCTATGCTTTGCCACCCGTCTGTCCCATTCTGACCACAGAGTCACGCTCCACGTAGGGGAATGAGAAAACTGTGCACAGTGTGAATGTTTTGGTATCAGAGCAGACAAGCCAGAGCTCTTCGTGCTGTGCATGGGAAGTGCAGCACGGTCTTGGGAGGGTCTGCCAAGCAGCAGCTGTAGTGGCGTCTATGTGAAGCAGCAGTTGCAGCGACATCTACACAGAGCAGCAACTGCGTAGAGCAGCAGTTGCGCAGAGCAGCAGCTGCGCAGAGCAGCAGTTGCGCGGAGCAATAGCTGTAGTGGTAGCTGCACGGAGCAGCAGATGTAGCGGTGGCTATGTGTAGAAATGGGCAGCAGCAGTAGCTGTTGAATATTTTTCCGTTAGCATGCCCATGGCGACGCCGGGAGGTGTTGACAAGCTGCTGGAGGGGGAAAATCCGTGCTACTCTAGCTTCCTTAGGAGTGCTCCAAATCCAGATTGGATTCAAGTTCCTGAATGTTGACGAGTTGCTGAATACGATAGAAGTTGTTTCACCAGAATCGGAAAAGTAACAAGGGATATGTAGGCTTCAAAACTTGGGGTTTGCAACGTGGCTTGGGGAGCTGGCTGCGGTTTGACTGCCGGTGGAAAATCCACCGGAGTAACATATGTCCATCTGGGTATTTAGCCACGGAAGCCTTCCGAGGAGTCTGGTGGATAAGATCGACCGGAACCAGTGGTGCAGGTTCTTGAGGGCCAGCCAAAATCCTGGCTCGAAGTCTGAAACTCAGTAGTACAGTTTGTTACTCGGGGACTTGGTCAAAATCCGACTGCAGCTCCGCGGACAGGTTTCGAACCACATCAATCATCATCACCAAACTCGATGATTAACTCATCAAAATGCATCCCAAAGGCGCAGGGGGCACCGTCACCATGTGTAGGAACATATGTGCCTCTGGAAAGGCGTTTTGATGGATCCTTGATGTGTGAGGCATTTATGAGCAGTCACCCCTAATCCATATACTTGAAGAAAAGTGTATAGTGCATCAACGCATGAATGATGAATTTTCTTGGAAGTAGTACATTGACATCAACATTTTTTCTTGGAAATTTCTTCTGACTAGCTAGATACTAGCATACTTGTTTCGAAAGTACGTAGAAGCTTCTATGAAAAAAATCACAAATCATAACATATGGTGCCTTTCAAATATATTTGACATAGATATGTCTCAAAACAGACATGTGGTTAAATTTGTTGTGTAGTAGTGAAATACTTCTGTCGCCAAAGTGAACATGTTGACAAACTTGTCTACAGCTGGCACTGCAAAGACATTTCATTCCTATTCGCTGTTTAGGTCTACTGGTAGAGACTCGCACATTCTACAACCCTTTAGAGGAAGGTGTTGGTGGATATGAAAGGAGATCCTTTTTTTTAAACTTTGTAGGACCTGTTATGTTAACAGCTTTGAACTGTTGTGTGATTTGCAGCATCCAACTACCTCCAGTTGCCGAGCAACTGTCAGCCGAGGTCGGGTGTGATGTCAGCACAATTTTTTCTTTAGTTCGTGGTTACGCAGGAAATAGAAGTTGTTCCCATGTAGCTGATCAGAGAAAAGGGTAAGCCAAATGCTGTTTGATTGAGATATCAGACGATCAAGGACTGATCATGGTTCAAAAGAGAGAACTACTGCTTAATCTCTACATTTAAACCTCTTTTCTCTCCTAAACATTTCAGGGTAACTACGACTGAATGAAAAAATTGTTTGAACAATCGATTGAATCTTTTGATCCTTGTCCTTTTCTACACACATGGATGTCTTTTTCTGGAGTACTCTAGACCTTGCTTAAAACTCAAACGTCAAAAGTCATGAAATCAATTTCATGACTTTGAGTGAGCAACCACATGATAGATGTGTTTCCATGGATCAGAGTGTAATCACCGAACAAACCCCTGAATGTAGATAAGAAAGATCTGACGTTGCTTCTCTTAAAGGACTGAGGAGGAAGCTTCCCACATACGAAGCTTGGTGAATCCAATAGTGTGTTTCTTAAACGATAATTGCACCAACCTTGAGTTCACTCGCTCATACATCCGCCTAATGCATTTTTTTCCAATCGGGCAGGGGAGGGGAGTCAGGCACTAGCCGACGTCCCCACCAAACATCGTTGTCACTCTCTCCTGCACAGCCCTGCTGAATGTATGAGCGAGTGTATAGGTTGATGTTTGCCCATGATGCAAATCAGACATTTCCACTTTTGAGCTTTTCATACTCATGCATTCGGTTTACAAATTCTCGTGGAAGTTGATTTTCATGTAATAACCTGATTTGAATTGATTAAAAGAAAACCTTAAGGAAATTAATTGACATTAGCGAGGAAGCGAGGGAAATNCATTACATGAACTATGTTAGTCATTATTGAGCTGGAAAAAATGTTGATTTTTTAAAAAATTGAGCCTACCTGTTAAAACATTTTCATCGCACAAACTCCAAACTTAAAACTATGATAACTTTTCCATACTCAACATGTAAGGCAGCATAATTGTGTTCTTTAAGAAAATCTTCCGTACGTAAGTGTAGGAGTCTGATGTATGTTTTTTTTTTTCATCGCAATACAATGCCCCGTACACTTGCCTTACACACTAATTCGTTCGCCCTCCTGCCCAGAAACCCACTTCATTGACTTTGCAATCACACGAAGGAACGTATAGCTAATGTGTTACATAGTTGTAGATACTGGTTTTTCAACACATAAGTTTGCAAACTGTAGTACACTACCCCATACACTTGCTTCATAATTTTTTTAGACCACCTTCCCCTAAGGCCCATTACTATTACGTGAGAATGACTCTATGGAGCATGTAGCATACCATAGTACACAAGTGTATGTAATTCATTCACAGGTATATGGGGTAGTGATACACTACCCCATACACTTGCCTCATACAATTTTCTCACCTCTCTCCTCCCCTCCTCTCCTTCCCTCTTCGTCAGTGATCACTCACACCAAGGAAGACTTCTACCTACACAATACACATGTGCATTAATATAATACAATCAACACCCAGACAGTGATACACTACCCCATACACTCATCCCATACACTTTTCCCACCTCCTCCCCCCTCCCCTTCCCTCCCTGTCAGTGATCACTCACACCAAGGAAGAAATCCGCCTACACAATACACATGTGTATCAATATGATACACTCACAGCCCAGACAGTGATACACTACCCCATACACTTGCCTCACACAGTTTTCACACCTCCTCCCCCCCTCCTCCTCCCCTCCTCCTCCCCTCCCTGTCTGTGATCACTCCAACCAAGAAAGACTTCCACCTACACAATACACAAGTGTACTGATATGATACACTATCCACCCGGACAGTGATACAATTCTCCATACACTTGCCCCATACACTTTTTCCACCTCCCCCTCTTCCTCCCCCCCATCCATGATCACTCACACCAAGGAAGACTTCCACCTACACAATACACATGTGTATTAATGTGATACACGCACCACCGAGACAGTGATACACTACTCCATACACTCTCTCCATACACTTTTCCCACCTACACCCCCCAACCCCACTTCTCCACACTAGGAAACCCCCACAAAACTACCATGAGAACAAGTAAGCTAATGCAGAGGTCTACGAGTGTATCAAATGACATCAATTAACTATACCTCGTATGAGGGCGCAGGGATGGACAACATGGTGTGCTTCGCCAACTGAGCAGTTGGAATGGGATACCGCGCTTTGCCTAACGTAGCAAGAGCTACGGTTTGGTACATTGAGAAGCTTGTGACTAGTCCGATAACTTGTCAGATCACGTCCATGTTAAAAAACGTATGCAAACTTTTGTTATTCCCTTCTTAAAGGTGAATGTCTCGCGACCCTGTCTAACTCCATCAAACATAGCGTGAGGTGACGAGAAAGTTCACGCTTAGACCCAGAACCCGCACAAACAGAAGCCGTGAACACCGTGAAGACCTCTCAGGCCACGTTGGAACTGCTCCATAGTTTTTTGACAAAGGATTATGGGCCCATGACCCTGACCGGTCTACACATCACTCAAAGTTCTGCGGCGGATGGATTGTTGTCGGGAACGACGTTGCCGTCAAACTCTGGGGTCCTCAAGTGGAAGACTGCACAAATGGCACAGAAGGAGGCACAGCCTATCCAGAAGTATGTAGGTGGCCTATGCTTTGGGCTATGAAGGTGGCATTTTGAGCTCCACCTTGCGCATTAGGAACTATTTCAGGTCATGAAGGGAACGGAGTTCTCAACAAAGTGATAGGGACAGCAGCACAGATGGAGGTCTTTGCAAAAAAGAACTCTGTGCCATCCATCAATCCAAGTCATTGGCAAACAAAATCTTTGCAACAAAGTGACTCCTCACGGTGAGAATCGAGAAGGGAGATGATGGCATCTCCGCCATGCAGTAGATTGAGTCGCTTGCCTCACAATGCAATAGTATGGGATGGAAGATCGGCATGCAGCTCCAGGTGATGGCCCTCCTCATGGCCATTCCTGATAGTTGGAACCCTCTCATCACCATCTTGGGATGATGGAGAGAGGACAAACTCACCTATGGCGCGATCAAAGAGTACATCCGCAACAAGGTGCAGCAATGGAGCTGCGAGGAGGCCTCCTTGTCCTCATCGGCCCTCATCAATGAAACACGTAGTGGTGGAACCGGGGGGAACAGGAGGTGGCCGATATGGTGGCGACAAGGGGACGAAGGAGGGTGAAAGTTGCAACTGCGGCAAGGAGGGCCACTGGGTCCATGAGTGCACCGATGAGGTAAAGAATGGCAGCAAGGAGGCCAAAGGCAAGAAGGCACTTATCAACGGTACTCAAAATGACTACCTCAAGAAGGCTAACCGGCGATGCCTTGACTCCAGGGCAGAGGAGCATAGCCACGTCGAGAAGTTTGGGCTCATCAATTACACCAAGTCCAGCATGTCTATGGTGGTTGCGAACGGCAAGGTCGAACCGGCGGCTGGCCAAGGCGACGTGGACGTGGAGGTGGTGGTTGGTGGNGCAGCACATACCTGGCTTAGCTGACATTCTTAAGTGTCATCAACTTGATGGACAAGGGGTACGCGGTTCTCTCCAGGAGAAAGGGGACATTCATGTAGAAAGACAGAGGTGGCGAGCCCGTGCTGGAGGCAAAGCGCAAGGGAGGCTTATACATCAAGGAAACCAAGGTGATCTTTGCATAAAAAAATTCAGCAGACTTCCAATTATGCACCGTCAACCTGGCCAAAGGAGGGGGAGATAATCTAAAGCTCTGGTACTGATGACTGGGGTGTTCCTCACCTGTAGTCGTGAAGGAGATGGTAAAGCACAAGCTGGTAGGCAGATTTTTCATCAATGGTGCAGAAGAACCGACAAATGCAACAACACAAAAAAAGTTTGAGCCTTGTATTTTGGACAAGACGCAGCACAAACTGTTCAACAAGAACATGAATCGTGCCTCAGACCTGCAGGTCCTACACAACAACGCGAGCGGATTTTTCAAGACGGCGTCAAAGAGCGGCGCACTTTACTTTGCCACCTTCATTGATGACTACAACAGAAAACTCTATGTGTCCTTCATGAAGAGGAAAGGCAAGGTCCTTGACCGGCTGAAGGAGTATGTTGCCGCGATGGAGAGACAAACTAGCCAGAAGGTCAAGCGCTACGCAGCAAGAACAATGGAGATTACGTGGGTTGTAGCGCGTGGATGAAGCAGCAGGGCATAAAATGGGAACAAACTACATCATTTCTGCCTCAGTTTAATGGCATGGTGAAGCGGGTGAACCAGATGATGTTGAACATGGAAAGGACCACATTGGTGGACACAGAATTGCCGTGACGCTTCTGGGAGAAATCCGTGTGTACGGCGAGCTACACCATCAACCTCACCCCAACAATAGGGATGAAGGGGAAGAGCGGCTGGAAGACTCCACAGGAGGTTTGGAGCGGGCATAATCCAAGTGTGGCACACAGAGGGGATTGTAGCCAACAGATCAACAACATTCCTCTGACATCTTCACGTAAGAAGCATGATGAATGTGCAGCATTTGATGCTAACGATCACGTTCCATCTCCATTCGTAAGAACACACGGGCTGGACCAAGATCCTTAACTTTGTGCACAGACTGGAGGAGATTGTTCATAGCCTAGAAAACCTCAGGGTTTAGGGACGCGATCATGAGATCATGCACATAGATCAGGACATCAACAAAACATTCAAAAGGAGCACTTGTGAATAGAGATGGTATGAATTGACTGTAACTGTGTTCTTCTTGCTCAAAGAGTGAAGCAGAGGTAAATGCTCAGGATAGATTTGGACAGACAGCCTTGATTTGGGGTGTTGATCAAGATGGAGAGCACATCAAAGTAGTCGATAGAAGAGATCTTGAAGTTCTACCAACAAGGAGATTGCTTCAGGTTGCATGAGGAATTCAAAGGTGCTAGACTTGCTTTGTGTCGTCATCAAATTATTGAGGTTAGACTTGATAGTTCTCTTCCTTGGACTTTGTGTGTGAATAGGTTTTTTTCACATCTATATGGTGAATCTCTCAATTATGCTGAGCCACCAAAGTAAACAAGGCCTTTGGAGTGGTGGACTTGCTAGCAAGTGCAGAGGTGGCACTAAGTCCACATGAGGCACTTGAGAATGCTTCTTGGTTGTAAGAGGAGCCTTGTAGCGCTCCACTAAGTCATCATACCTCTCTTTCTTTCAAGATACCCATCGTGTGGCTATGGCATTACACCCAGGCAGGACCTTCACCTTCTCATAAATCCGATGCTCCTTTATGAAAGCCAGTTCCTCATGCATTACTTGCTCCCAATGCTGCATCTGTAGCATTGTTGGAAAAACTTTGGTTTAGGCAGACATGCTGTGGTACCACTCAAAACGAGTGTGATGGTGACTTAGATGCCTCACACAATCCGGCACGACATTTTCACAAATAAGACGGTGGAACTTATCATTGATGAAGGATTATCTGAGCGTAGTGTTGGCCTATGTCACATCCACCGCCTGACCAGGCATGTCAAGACCAGAGGCAGGAGCAGATTGTGTGGGGCAGATGTCATTATTGTAATTTGGGCGGGCAGATTGTGCGAGTCCATAGGGGCCAGCTGGAGCATCGAGGTAGAGTTAATCAAAGATTTTTTATGCACTATGTAAAATGTGTATGGTGTTGTCAGGTGCACAAGAAGCTTCCATGGAAGATACTCCTGGTGTGAGAGATGTGCTTGAGGTTGGTNCCCAACAATAGGGATGAAGGGGAAGAGCGGCTGGAAGACTCCACAGGAGGTTTGGAGCGGGCATAATCCAAGTGTGGCACACAGAGGGGATTGTAGCCAACAGATCAACAACATTCCTCTGACATCTTCACGTAAGAAGCATGATGAATGTGCAGCATTTGATGCTAACGATCACGTTCCATCTCCATTCGTAAGAACACACGGGCTGGACCAAGATCCTTAACTTTGTGCACAGACTGGAGGAGATTGTTCATAGCCTAGAAAACCTCAGGGTTTAGGGACGCAATCATGAGATCATGCACATAGATCAGGACATCAACAAAACATTCAAAAGGAGCACTTGTGAATAGAGATGGTATGAATTGACTGTAACTATGTTCTTCTTGCTCTAAGAGTGAAGCAGAGGTAAATGCTCAGGATAGATTTGGACAGACAGCCTTGATTTGGGGTGTTGATCAAGATGGAGAGCACATCAAAGTAGTCGATAGAGGAGATCTTGAAGTTCTACCAACGAGGAGATTGCTTCAGGTTGTATGAGGAATTCAAAGGTGCTAGACTTGCTTTGTGTCGTCATCAAATTATTGAGGTTAGACTTGATAGTTCTCTTCCTTGGACTTTGTGTGTGAATAGGTTTTTTTCACATCTATGTGGTGAATCTCTCAATTATGCTGAGCCACCAAAGTAAACAAGGCCTTTGGAGTGGTGGACTTGCTAGCAAGGGCAGAGGTGGCACTAAGTCCACATGAGGCACTTGAGAATGCTTCTTGGTTGTAAGAGGAGCCTTGTAGCGCTCCACTAAGTCATCATACCTCTCTTTCTTTCAAGATACCCATCGTGTGGCTATGGCATTACACCCAGGCAGGACCTTCACCTTCTCACAAATCCGATGCTCCTTTATGAAAGCCAGTTCCTCATGCATTACTTGCTCCCAATGCTGCATCTGTAGAATTGTTGGAAAAACTTTGGTTTAGGCAGACATGCTGTGGTACCACTCAAAACAAGTGTGATGGTGACTTAGATGCCTCACACAATCCGGCACGACATTTTCACAAATAAGACGGTGGAACTTGTCATTGATGAAGGATTATCTGAGCGTAGTGTTGGCCTATGTCACATCCACCGCCTGACCAGGCATGTCAAGACCAGAGGCAGGAGCAGATTGTGTGGGGCAGATGTCATTCTTGTAATTTGGGCGGGCAGATTGTGCGAGTCCATAGGGGCCAGCTGGAGGATCGAGGTAGAGTTAATCAAAGATTTTTTATGCACTATGTGAAATGTGTATGGTGTTGTCAGGTGCACAAGAAGCTTCCATGGAAGATACTCCTGGTGTGAGAGATGTGCTTGAGGTTGGTTGGAAGTTAATCTCT
>SZWC01024417.1:0-27021 GCA_023375785.1 Penium margaritaceum | reverse complement strand
TGCAAGGCCGATGGAGTCCGTGTGCACAGGCAGCACAGGGACAATGCCTGGTACCTCTGGGGTTGGGGTCGGTCCGGCAGATGGGGCGGCAGCGGGAGACGGGCCGGCAGTGGTGTTATATGTGGACGAGGATGTGGATGGTTGAGCGCCGGCTGCGGGTTGCATAGTTGTAGGGCGAGGAGGAGACGGTGGTAGATCGTCCATCGTGTACACTTGATGGTTGATCTCCTCCTCACGCGTAGCTGCTTCCCTCTGTAGATCCCCTTGCCAGTAGTTGGAGTCGAGCATGCGAAACCAGAGGGGTGTATCGTAGTCTGGGGGTGTAGGAGGGTTGTAGTATATTGGAGCCTCCCACCCGTAGTCGGCGTGGTGTGCGGCAGTCCGAGGAGAGTCGAGCTCCTCGTCAGGGGGTCCGTCGAGAGGTGAAGAATCCAGGGTGGCTGCTGCAGCTATAGAAGCAGCTGACCTGCTGGGAAGAATGCAGAAGGGTTGTCGGCAGAGAGCGATATCCACACCTCACGAGCACCTGAAGCAGCAGTGGGCTGCGGCAGGCAACAAGGGATAGGGACAGGTGCGCGAGAGAGAAGCAGAGCGCATCAAGAGAGTGCGGTGCAGAAGGAGAGGGTGAATGATGCACACAAGCGCCATGGGTGACCTTGACGGCAGCCAAGAGAGGCTGCGAGGACACGTGAAACAGCCGGGCAGGGTGCAGCTGCCAAGAGAGATGGCAATTCACGACAAAGCGAGAAACGTAGTGGACGCCCTCAAGACCACGGGAGACCGTGAGCAGCAACCAAGAGCAGCTGCGGAGAGGAAGCGGCAGCCGGGTGACGGCTCACAGAGCTTGGAGAGTGACGGTAGATCCGCCCAGTGACCGCGGACGGCCGGAGATTCAGCCACGAGTCACTGAGCAGAGTGGTGGTGGAGCCGGGCCAAGTGTGAGGACCGGAGAGACAGACCTATGGCTTACGGCTGTGAGAGCCCATGAGAGTGCGAGTGAGCGAGAGGGCACTCACACGGTCCAGAGAGACGAGACCGAGGATGCAGCTGAGACTGCCGCTGCGGATAGGTAGGAGGTGGAGGCCGTGAGCAGCTGCGAGAGTAGCTGCGGTGATGCATGGACCACGGACAACGTGGACTTCGGTAACTCCACGACCCAGGATCGCTGAGCAGTGAGAAGCGTGTCTCACGGCTCTGATACCTGAAGTTACCGGGAAGTTGCATGCTAGCACGTGTGTATTGCTGTGGGTGAATGCGTCCAGGCACATGGGGCAAAAGACGCCATAGATGCGGTAACTAACTTGCAAGAACTTGCAGTTACACCGAGACAAACGGTGAGGGGGGAAGCGAGAAAGACATGTACCGGTGAGCACTCACCCATCACAAGCATCGAGCTCGGGTGGGTGGACGCCGGCACCCGGGGGTCGAGCCCGACCTTTCGGAATAACCGAGGGCGGCTACTCACTAATGCACGGTCAAGGCCGACATGGTGGCCCCCTAAGGATCAGCACACGGGAAATATGCAGCTCCCCCAACACATGCAAGGCAAGATGCAATGATACAGGGCACGGCAGTGAGAGTGTACGGCCCTAGCATCTACCGCATCACACAGAGAGTCATAGAGAATTGTGAAGAATCATGCAATGGTAACATGGGTGCCAGAGAGCACCCCTGGGTCCAGCAGCAGCTTGAGGAAGTTGACGGCTCCAGCCAAGATGGCTGTGTCAGACACCTCCCCAGGTAGTACCATTGTTAATCAATCTGTACACGGGTGTGTGGAGAATGTGTGAGACAAGTGGGCATAGAGTTATGAGTGGCCAACGAACTTCAACAGACCAAGTGTCATAGGTGGAGAGATCGGCAAAGTAGTTCAGAGCAGATGAATAATGACTCACAATAATGTTTGCATTGGACTTCTAGGCTACCGACGCAAGTCGCTTGGCCTCCACATTGAGATCACTTCTTCCTACCGACAGTATGCCACTGGCAGCTTTCTGTATTCAGGAAAACAAGGATGCCTGCTCCATAAGCAAGTAACAATGTGTATACACACATGCATCATCACGTCTAAGCAACAAACATCCACATCAACCATGAACATACATGGACGCCATGGAAATGTTGTGCTTTGTGCCGTTCTTGTACAGTTTACTATGACCACTCGGCCGTGTCCATACTCGTGCAGATCCCTGAGGCGGGCGGCCCTGATGACACCGGTGCGACGATAGGCAGCGGACTACCAGCATGGAGCTAGCCGACCACTGCACCAGAGCCCCAGATGCCACCGGGACTCTCTGTTGTATCTTCTACATCTTGCAGGCGTCTTTCGGCAGACTGGCCATGAGGCCTATTTGCATGTTTTTGCATTGTATGCTCACTGTCTGTCAATGGATGCATGCATGTGACCAGTCGTAGTGTCCGTCTTTTGATTTTGCACGTCTAGGTTTAGACGGCGTAGCATTCTGACATGTGTGCGTAGAGTTACGGCCAAAACAGTGGTTTTGGGCCGGTTTTAGGACAGCTCTTGGACTGCCGCATGCGACACCCGCCGTGCGCTGCGGCAGGTATTTATGCCTTGGACCTGTCATTTGTCATTTCTCTCTGCATATGCTATATTGAAGCATTNGCGTAGCATTCTGACATGTGTGCGTAGAGTTACGGCCAAAACAGTGGTTTTGGGCCGGTTTTAGGACAGCTCTTGGACTGCCGCATGCGACACCCGCCGTGCGCTGCGGCAGGTATTTATGCCTTGGACCTGTCATTTGTCATTTCTCTCTGCATATGCTATATTAGAGCATTCAGATACTGTGCCTTGTGTCTACTAGCCAAACCATTGCCGTTGTGTGTACGACCTGTGACTGTCATCATCGTCTGATCAGGCACTGACGTCTGGTCAGCGGCTGTGTTGCTAGGAAGCTTATACGCACTTTCTCCTAGTATCAGAGTAGTGTGACAGTTCTCACTGAGCTGCGCAGTAGATACGCAGCAGAGCAGCAGCAGTGAGAGTCACCGCTGTAGCAGAGTTCCTGGGGTCTATTCAAGATGGCCCGTCGCCGTCAACGCACTCCACCCACCACGTGAGATGGCAGCTGCAGAGGCAATAGCAGCGCTGTGTACCGCCATGCAGAGGTGCGTGGCGGCTGTAGTGCGTGCAGCCACCCTCCCACAGCCGCAGCAGTAGCAGAGGCGACGGTAGCAGTAGCGCAGCAGTAGCGACCGCAGCAGCAGCGTGGCAGCAGCGGCAGCAGCAGCAGCGCAGCAGTAGCGTCAGCAGCAGCAGCGCAGCAGCGGCAGCGGCGGCAGCAGCACAGCAGCAGTAGCGGCAGTCGCGGCGGCCACAGCAGAGCAGCAACGACAGTAGCAGCAGCAACAGCGCAGCAGTGGCAGCAGCAGCAACGCGCGGCGATGGCAGCCAGCAGCAGCTACAGCGCGCAGCAGCTGCCGCAGCACGCCGCAGCAGCAGCAGCAGCGCAACCGCTGCTGCCACTGCTGCACACGCAGCTACATAGCTGCTGCTGCAGCTGAAAGCACAACTGCAGCAGAAGCTGGGCTGAAGCTGCTGCGCAACTTCCGCGGAGCTGCCGCGCGCCACTGTGAAGCGGCTCCACACTCGCGCAGAACCGTGACAAAAGAGATAAAAAAAAGGAGGGGACGAGCTGACATCAGCATTGTTGATTGCAGACGTCATCAAGTCGTGCTAGCGTGAGCAACCACTTGCTGACGTCAGCATTACACTTAGCCAAATTTCCAACCGGAAAGTCAAAAGTTGCCAGCGTTTCAAATTCTCGAGAAACGCAGACGGTTTTGATATCCGACAAACTTGATCTGTCGTCCCATAGTGAGCGGCGACATGAGTTCGCCCAACGACAAGGACAAGGGGCCAGGTGATCCCTCCCCCTTTTCTTCAGGGGTATTGAGCCTTACGCTTGCAGGCCATTGCGGACCTGTGCAGCCAGCAGGATGAGCTACGTCGTCTACTGCGAGAGCTGACTGACGCGATCCGCATGCTGATCGAGCTTCTACGTGCTCAGTCCACGGCTCCTTTGCGGATTTCTGAGGGAGCTACTGGCGTTGCGGCCTCTACCCAGCACTCGGCCCAGGTGCCCATGACAGGTGCTCTGCCTGCTTCACCTCCTGCTGTGGTTTCTCCACCACCTGCTGACCTCCTTGATGACGAGCCATTCATGCCAGGCTTCGAGGATGACTCCCAGGAGCAGGAGATTCGTCTTTTATAGGAGCGCCTCCGTCAGCTGCAGATGGGTACCCGACCTCCACCCGTGTCCCCGATACGACCGTCACCAGACTTCCCGGATGATCACCCTCTCCCAAGAGATTTTCCCGTATCTTGCCCTCCTCAGCCCGCGGTTGCTCTCCCCACGGAGCGGCAGCCAAAGGACTTTGAGGCACCACCTCCACGGTACATCAGCGATGATGGCTTCAACTGCTGGGAGATCCTATTTGAGGTGTGGGCCACTTCCGAGGGAGTGTGGCCTTACTACCACATCCCATACCAGTCTACAGATCTAGCACAGGTGCTGACAGCAGCCCGGGCCATGCGCGGACTTCTCTATGCCATGCCACGCGAGACTGTCGTCGACTTTTGCCCCTTCCTCGGCGAAGCTGGCATAGGCACCGGAGCCGATCCTCGTGGAGGCTGGGATCTGGCGTTGTCCCTACTGGCCGCAGAGACGCACGCCATGCGTGTGTCACACATTCGTGTTTTCCACTTGCTCCGTCAGGGGCCAGCGGAGCGTGCGGCAGATTACTAGCGACACGCCATCCGTATCTACACACGTCTGGGGACCTCAGGGGGCACATAGTGTTGGGCGCTTCGGACGATCATGCTCGGAGTTCACTTGGAGTACACCGACATCTTCACATGGTACAGCGATGATGTCCTCGAGCCTTTCTCAGCCACTCTGCAGCTGCTCCCTTGGGTGCATCAGCTTTTCCTCTAGGTGACATCGGCCCGCGAGGCAACAGTAGCGCATCAGGAGACTTCCCTCACTGCAGGAGTCATCGCATCACCACCATCTTCCCTCCTGCAGTTACCCTCATCCACCTCCATCACTACCTCATCTTCCTCCTCCTCTTTGACCCCGTCTACACCCACGCAGACGCGGGGCGTTGCAGCAGCTGCCCAGGGGAAGAAGAAGAATAGGAGGCGCGGATCGGGTCAGCAGCAGCCATCATCTAGTGGTAGCAGTGGTCGTTCCGTGCACTAATGTAACTGTGGAGGCACCCATCTATACACCGAGTGCCAGCAGCCGCTTGACTGGGCGCGCATCACTTGTGGGCTTTAGGCTGCCCACGCTTCTCGCACCGCGTCCGGCATGTCGCCCGCACACTCCTCTAGACGTGCGGCGACCACGACTGCAGCTGTTCCTGCGTCCTCACCAGCGAGCAGCAGTGATCCAGACCCACGTGACCGCACCATCGCCGAGCTCGTCATCTTCTGGCGCTTCGCTTTTAGGGAGGTGCGAGTGTGTTGTCATCGTCGAGTGGGTCACAGACGGCTTGTTCTTCTGTCCTCGTGACTCGTGATGACACGTGTGGGGGAGCACAGTCCGCATGTGATGATGATGGGCCTGACTACACTGACTGGATTCATGAGTCTCACCTTCGTGATGTACATCGTTCCTTCCCACTGACGGCTCAGCGTCCCTCTGATGCCGAGTGTTCCATTGCTCGTTATACAGTGACGTCCACCAGTCGTGACTCCGGTGGCACTTGGATCATCGATTCCGGTGCCACCCATCACATTACTTGTCGTCGTAGTGACTTTGCGGTACTTGGTCCTGTCACGACTGTTTGTTCTGTTCGTACAGGCTCTGGTCAGTCCTTGCCGGTCCACGGAGTTGGGGTTGTATGCTTTGATGGTCTGTCTGGCCCCTTGTATCTCTCTGACGTGCTGTTTGTACCTGATCTTGAGCTCAGTCTGCTGTCTGTGCATGCCTGCACTCTGATGGTTCTCTCCGTTGAGCATACCGCTGATTCAGCGACTGTGACTGCTCTTGACACCCGTAGCATTGTCCTACGTGCTTCAGTTATAGATGATTTGTATCGCATTGCTTGGCCGTCCTCCCCTTGCTCTCCCTCCTCCTGTGGTCGCATTTTTGTCACTGGTGTTCTATCCCCGGAACACCAGCGGTTGCTTCACCGTCGTCTGTGTCACGTGGGCTCTGACACTATGTCGAAGCTCATTCGGACACAGACTGCTCTCGGTCTTGACGTGGCTGCTTTTGAGAAGCCACCCAAGACCGACTGTATTTTTTGAGCTCAGGGGAAGATGCACCGGTGCACTTACCCTGATTTCCGTTCCCGAGCACTGAGGCCTCTCGAGTTGGTCCACTCGGACCTGCTTGGTCCTCTCCCGGTCTAGTCCCTGTCCGAGAGGGGTCGGTATCTTCTGACGCTGATTGATGACTTCACCCGGATGCGGTGGGTCTACAATCTGCGTCAGAAGAGCGACGCCGCCCTTGCGGTTCGGCTCTGGCTCGTGATGGATGAGCGTCAGTCTCGCCACACACTACATGATTTTCGCTCGGATCGTGGCGGCGAGTTCCTCGGTGAGATGGACTCCTTCTTTGCTGAGCACGGCATTTTTCACCAGGTCTCCGCTCCTGCTACCCCATAGTAGAACGGCGTATCTGAGCGCTGGAACCGCACCATGAAGGTTGCGGTTGGCGCCATCGATTAAGTGCAGTCTCCCGGAGTCCTTTGCCTTCGAGGGCTTTGCCTACATGACTTGGGTGTGGAACCACCTCCCGCATGGTCCGCTTCCGGATCATGTTACACTGTACGAGCTCTGGTTTGGCCACCGTGCTGATCTTCGTCTCGCTCGCGTGTGGGATTCCCTGGCCTCCGTTTGGTACACCGAGGATCAGCAGGGGTCCAAGGTCTCCCCTCGGGGTCGCTTGTGTGCCTTCATTGGCATCTCCCCGTGGTCGAAGGCCTGGCGCTTTTGAGACCCCACTCGCCGTCGTGTCATTGAGTCCCGTGACGCGCTGCTTTTTGAGTCGCTCACATACCGTGATCTGACTTCGATCACAGCCCTCTCTGCCGCTCATGTCCCTTCCTGTGAGGGTCCTCGGTGGATGGGGGAGACTTCTCCGCCAGCGACCATTCCTTGTCAGGCTGATGTGTCCGCTCGAGTCCCCTCTCGGTCTCCAGCAGTTGATGATCCGGCTTTCATTGCCGTCGGTCCAGAGATCCTGCCTGTTCAGCCTGTTTCACACCACACAGGTACCGCTGCTCTCACGCCTCCTCCTGCACCATCACCTGTGTCTACTGGCACACCTGTTTCGGCGTTTGACCCAGAACAGCCCACTCCTGTCCCTACGTTGGCTGACACTCCTATCTCAGTGTCCGGGCCAGCCTTGCCTGCTGTCACACCCAGCTCTATGTCCCCCACACACGCATCTCCTTGCACGGCATCTCCTGCTGCCTCGTCTCAGCCCTCAACAGCTGTGGTCGTACCTGTTCCTGAGCGTGAGGTGTGCCCCTCGACCTCCGGTTACTCCCGTGAGCCCCGTGGCCGCCTTCGACCACTGGATTCCGGAGCTCAACGAGCGTCGGGTCCCGGACCAAGGCGTTCCTCTTGCAGCATCGTGAGTGCTGATCCAGGCACAAAGGCCTTAGGCCTGAGTGTCCGCATTGAGCTTTCAGAGGTACACCCAGTGTGCCCCATAGGGCACGACCTGGTCACTCGCGAGTTCCATATCGCCTGTGACATAGCAGCTGATCTCGTGGCCGTCAGGCCTGACACTGAGGCATGTGCACTTGCCACGCAGAGTTCCCCCTCTATGGCGCCTGACCCGGGCACATTGAGGGAGGCATTCTCATCGTAAGATACTGATGCCTGGCGAGCTACTTGCGAGGATGAGCTTCGTGCTATCCGAGAGCACAGAGTCTATGAGCTGGCCGACCTTCCCCCTGGGAGGAAGGCGATTCAGGTCAAGTGGGTCTTTCGCAAGAAGGTGAAGCCGGATGGCTCACTGGAACGCTACAAGGCCCGTTTGGTCGTCAAGGGGTACTCTCAGATTGAGGGAGTTGATTACACTGACACCTTTGCCCCTGTTGGCCGCATGACCTCAGCTCCAGCTATGTTCGGTGTAGTGGCTCAGCATGACTGGGAACTGCACCAGATGGATGTGAACAACGCGTTCCTCCATGGATCTCTAGATGAAGAGATCTACGTGGCTCAGCCACCAGGCTTTGAGGACGGTGACAAGGTCTGGTGCTTGCGCAAGTCCTTGTACGGCCTCAAGCAGTCTCCATGGTGTTGGAACCGGGAGATCACTGGCACCTTAACTCGCGCAGGATACGTACAGAGCGAGGCAGACCCCTCGCTCTTCATCCTACCGACACCCGAGCGGTTCACCGCCATCCTGGTCTATGTTGATGACCTTCTAGTTGCGTCTTCGTCCCTAGAGGCTGTGAAGGAGGCCAAGGCTGTCCTGTAGACTGCCTACAGGATGAAGGACCTCGGTCCTACATCGGTGTTTCTTGGTATGGAGATCGTGCAAGATCGCAGACATCGGACACTGTTGCTGCATCAGGCCCGATACGCACGAGTCGTGGGGGAGCGCTTCAACGATCTCCTTGGTGCAGTGCCATCCGCTTCCACACCTCTTACACCCGATGGGCAGGATGCCTTGAAGGTGGATGATCCTACACAGCTGGGGGAGACAATGGACGTGACCTTGTACCTCCGTCTCATCGGATGTCTGATGTACCTGGCCACCACCACGCGTCCTGACATCGCGTTCGCCGTCAACCTCCTCGCTCCGTTGTCGCAGGCTCCACATGCGAGAGCCCTTCACGTGGCTGTACGAGTGGTACGGTACGTGGTCTCCACGTCGTACCTCGGACTCTGCTTTCGTCGGCAGTGTTTGGTGGTCCTTGACGGCTACACTGACAGTGACTGGGCTTGGAGCCCTGATTGGCGCAGTCGTATTGGCTACGGTTTTCTGTTTGGTGGTACCGCTTTGTCTTGGCGAAGCGGGAAGCAGGGCTGCGTTGCATGAAGCTTGTCAGAGGCAGAGTATGTTGCTTTGGGCACAGGGGCTATTGAGGCAGTATGGCTACAACGCTTGTTTCTTATGCTTGGACAGTCAGTACCCGCCATTGTGGTGCGTTGTAACAACCAGAGTGCTCTCGCCATTGCGGAGAACTCTGGTGTTTTTCATGCTCACACAAAGCACATTACGGTTGAGCATCACTTTGTTTGTGATCTGCTGGAGCGATGCGTGATCTCCATCATGTGGGTTGGTACTGACACGCAGCGTGCTGACTTCTTGACGAAGGCACTTGCTCTCAGAAAGTTCCTGGTGGCCATTCGTTCTGTTGGGCTTCGCCCCGTGCGTGAGAGTGGTTGAGTGTGGGATGTTCGTCTGCGTCTCATTTGTTCGTGTCACTCACTATTGTGTTCGTACCAGTGTTGCACGCGTATGGACATGCGTACCATCGGGTCATGGGGGAGTGTTGTGCTTTGTGCCGTTCNCATCACTTCGTTCGTGATCTGGTGGAGCGACGCGTGATCTCCATCATGTGGGTTGGTACTGACACGCAGCGTGCTGACTTCTTGACGAAGGCACTTGCTCGCGGAAAGTTCCTGGTGGCCATTCGTTCTGTTGGGCTTCGCCCCGTGCGTGAGAGTGGTTGAGTGTGGGATGTTCGTCTGCGTCTCATTTGTTTGTGTCACTCACTATTGTGTTCGTACCAGTGTTGCACGCGTATGGACATGCGTACCATCGGGTCATGGGGGAGTGTTGTGCTTTGTGCCGTTCTTGTACAGTTTACTGTGACCACTCGGCCGTGTCCATACTTGTGCAGATCCCTGAGGCGGGCGGCCCTGGTGACACCGGCGCGAAGACAGGCGGCGGACTACCAGCTTGGAGCTGGCTGACCACTGCACCAGAGCCCCAGATGCCACCGGGACTCTCTGTTGTGTCTTCTACATTCTGCAGGCGTCTTTCGGCAGACTGGCCATGAGGCCTATTTGCATGTTTTTGCATTGTATGCTCACTGTCTGTCAATGAATGCATGCATGTGACCAGTCGTAGCGTCCGTCTTTTCATTTTTCACGTCTAGGTTCAGACGGCGTAGCATTTTGACATGTGTGCGCAGAGTTACGGCCAAAACAGTGGTTCTGGGCCGGTTTTAGGACAGCTCTTGGACTGTCGCGTGCGACACCCGCCGTGCGCTGCGGCAGGTATTTATGCCTTGGACCTGTCATTTGTCATTTCTCTCTGCATATGCTATATTGAAGCATTCAGATACTGTGCATTGTGTCTCCTAGCCAAACCCTTGCCGTTGTGTGTACGACCTGTGACTGGTGTCACCGTCTGATCAGGCACTGACGTCTGGTCAGCGGCTGTGTTGCTAGGAAGCTTCTTTGCACTTTCTCAGGAAACACTTGTACGCATGCTTTTGTAAGCTGCAGATCATGAGCTCTCAGTGATATCCCAAGCTGGGAGTAGCAGATGCTGTCTCTGCAGGGCAATCCCTTGCCCTCTGAGTGACCCCTTGGATTCGCAATCCATTGTGCGTCCATTGCACCGACATATAAGAACTCCATGTGTGTCACTCACTTGCGGAGTTGTGTGTGGAAAGAGTTAAGTGGTTCCCGACGTGTTTACCATCCCATGACACTCCTTCATGACCCACAGACGAACAACCCACGTGCACAAGAAAGCGACACGAAGAGAAGGGCACATGCTACACAGGGACAAACGTGCAAGAACAAGATATAGCATTGCAAGTACATGCGAGACATGAGTCGGGAACTGGAAATCCTAGGCAGCAGGTTGGGGCAGCAGCGTTGTTGATGCAGCGTGCAGGCTTCCACACTCGTTGCTAAAGTCTGCTGCCCCCTCAGTCTGCTGCTCTAGAGTCTAAGTCTGGAAGCTCTGGGTTTGTTACTCAAAAATGTGCGCGACAGTGTTAGCGCCATAAAGCAGCTGAAAACTTAAAGTGACTGATTAGGAATCAAGAATGAGCAACAATGGGAGACCCCTCCAAGTTCTAGCTCCCCCCCACTAGTGTAGATTTTGTTACTCAGCTAACCAGCCAATCAGAAAGTAGTCCTAGACTTATTTTCTGGCAGGCAGGGTTTTCTTGGTGAGCCCTGCCAGACGCCCGACAGCCCAAAACCCAGGTGTCATCCGTTTTGGCTGAAAACTGGACCATACCATAACACAAACGTTGCAAACGCAATCGTGCGGTCAGAATCAGCTAAAAAAATAGCAGCAAAGAGTTATGGCTGCCCGAACCCAGGTTGTGCCTACGACAGTGAGTGATGCCAAACAAGGCCACACAGCAGGAGACATGGACCCTAGGCACAACATGATGCTACAGACGCAACGCCACGACCAGGGACAACGCTGGATGCATGCAGACAGCATCTGTAGTGGCAGTGACCGCCGGCGGCCCGACCGCCGAGGAGGCCTGTCGATGGAGCTGAGTGTGTCGTGGGAGGGAGGAGGCTCTAGCGAACGGTGAGTGGGCCTCAGCATGCGTCTGCTCCACTGAGCGACACTCCAGCAGCGTCGAGTCTCACCATCAATCATCTGCACACCGATGTACACAAGCCGAGAGGACACAACATAATACAATGAGAGATGTACGAAAACCAACACTCCCCCATGACTCACAGGCGTAGTGCACATGTGCGGGCAGAGACACAGTCAACGACCAGACTCCCCCAGGCCACGTAGAAACGCAAGCAGGGACAAAGAGAGCCACTCACGGACGCCCGCCAATGGAACTCACAGCCTTCTTGAATGAGTCGCGCTTCAGTGCCTTGGTCAAGAAGTGAGCCAACTGCCGTGCTCTCTCAACCCACACGATGCTCATGCTGCTGTCATGCAACAACGAACGCACATAGTGATACTCAATGTTGATGTGCTTTGTGCGTGTGTGATGCACGCCGTCATTGTCGGCGATGGCCATGGCACTTTCATTGTCACAATGCAATGTGATGGATGCGACTGAATGACACAACTCAGACAATAGACGACGCAACCACACACTCTCACACGCGCCTGAGCCAAGAGCAACGTACTCAGCCTCAACAGTGCTGTGTACAATGTTTCCTTGCTTGCCACTGCGCCAGGACAAAGCTGTGCCGCCGATCAAAAAGATCCAGCCTGTGCGACTCTTACCATTCGCACTGCCGGCTTAGTCACTGTCAGTGTAGTCTACCATGACAACCGACGGCTAGCGGTGGAGCATGAGACCTTGCGGAGGAGTTGAGACGATGTAACGCAGTACTTGGATTGCAGCCTCGTAGTGGAGGTGACGCTGCTCCTAAGAAAACTTGGTTAGGAGGTTGACGGCGAACGCGATGTCTGGGCGCGTTGTCGTCACCAGGAACATCAGCGACCCGATGACTCACAGGTACGTGGTCACGTCAACTAGCTCCCCTACAACAAATAGGTTAGAACTCTTCAGCTTCACCTAGCCATCAAGTGACATGGGTGAAGATGCGCATGGCACGAGTGGCAGGTTCTCCGTAAAGCGGGTGGACAGAATCTGCACAGAGGCGGCCTTGTGGATGTGCAGGACGCCCTGGGAGCGATCATGCTCAAGCTCCATGCCCAGGAAGACTCTGGCAGATCCAAGATCCTTCATCTGGTAGGCGGCGTGCAACAAGTCCTTGACACGCTGGATGGTAGCGGTGTCTGGAGATGCAATGAGGAGATCGTCGACGTAAACTACAACAACAGCAAAAGTCTGGTATCGTGGACTGACAAACAGTGCGGGGTTAGCGGTGTTGCGCAGGAGGCCGTCACGAAGGAGCGTGCTGCTGATCTCCTGGTTCCAACACCGAGGGGACTGCTTCACGCCATAGAAGGCCGTCCGTAGCCGCCAGACTCTTCCAGTGCCATTGTCGAAGCCTGGGGGCTACACCATGTAGAGCTCCTCACCCTCCAGTGAGCCATGGAGAAAGGCGTTGCTCACATCCATGTGATACAGCTCCGACCCATGCTGGGCGACCCGGTTGAAGAGCGTCCGGCTAGTGGAGAACTGGCCAACTGGGGCAAAGATATGGTTGTTATCGACCCTAGGAATCTGGGCAAACCCCTTGGCTGTAAGGTGGGCTTTGTACTTGTCCAAGGACCCATCGGGCTTCCACTTGCGCTGAAAGACCCACTTGGCGCCGATGGCCTTCCCGCCTGGGGGAAGGTCGACGAGGTTGTACACGTGTTGTTGTCAGATGGCAGTGAGCTCATCGGCGCAGGCAGTGCCCCAGTGTGCGGCCTCAGGAGAGGCTCCTGTCTCAGAATGGCTGCGTCCTACGGGTGTCCTGNAGCTCCTCACCCTCCAGTGAGCCATGGAGAAAGGCGTTGCTCACATCCATGTGATATAGCTCCCACCCATGCTGGGCGACCCGGTTGAAGAGCGTCCGGCTAGTGGAGAACCGGCCAACTGGGACAAAGATATGGTTGTTATCGACCCTAGGAATCTGGGCAAACCCCTTGGCTGTAAGGTGGGCTTTGTACTTGTCCAAGGACCCATCGGGCTTCCACTTGCGCTGAAAGACCCACTTGGCGCCGATGGCCTTCCCGCCTGGGGGAAGGTCGACGAGGTTGTACACGTGTTGTTGTCAGATGGCAGTGAGCTCATCGGCGCAGGCAGTGCCCCAGTGTGCGGCCTCAGGAGAGGCTCCTGTCTCAGAATGGCTGCGTCCTACGGGTGTCCTGTGGAGCGAACTTAGAGAGCGTGTGCATCTTGAGCCCCAGGTGGGATGCGGGCGAGTGCAGCCACGACACCGTGCCGGTGCTCGTGATGAAGAATGGCGTAGCCCAGTTCGGAGCCCGGTTGAAGGTCTGCCATGATGGCCGAGGTGGTCAAGCCGAGGGCCTTCATGCCAGGATCCCCACTCACGACCGTGGGAGTGGAGGAGACACGTGGAGCCACGGGGGGTCGAGGCGCCACGGAGCGCGGTGCGACGGTCTGCGCCCTCACTGACGGCCTGGGTCGGAGGCTGCCGCCTGGGCCACGTGTGTAGCGTGGCAGGACAGGCGATGGCATTGAGTCCGACGGGCCAATGGAGGCGGATAGGGCTGCCGGCCCGGAGGGACCAGTGGACGCAGTTGGAGCTGCTGGCCTGGAGGGATCAGTGGACGCGAGTGGAGCTGCTGGCCTGGAAGGGCAAGTGGACGCGACTGGATCTGCCTTCGGAGGGGCCAGTAGACGCGACTAGGGCTGCCGGCTCGGAGGGGCCAGTGGACGCAATCGGGGCTGCCGGCCCAGAGGGACCAGTGGACGCAACTGGAGCTGCTAGCCCGGAGGGACCAGTGGACGCGTTTGGAGCTACTGGTCCGGAGAGGCTAGTGGAAGCGACTGGGGCTGCCGGCTCAAAGGGACCTGTGGACGCGTCTGGAGATGTTGGCCCGGATGGACCATTGAACGCGAATGGAGCTACTGGTCGGGAGGGCCCAGTGGACGCGACTGGGGCTGCCGACTTGGAGGGACCTATGGACGCAAATGGGGTTGCCGGCTCAGAGGGACTGAGGGATGTGTCACCCGGAAGCGGTAGGACGGAGGACAGACTCACCACTCCCCCACGCGACGAGATAGACACGAACAAGCCGGAGCGAATGAGGTCGTGAGGGAATAGGTCCTCGAAGAAGAGGGCATCGCGGGACTCGACAATGCAGTGCCTGGAGGGATCCCCGAAGCGCAAGGCCTTGGATTGACGAGAGACACCGAGGAAGGTCCAGGGACGTCCGCAGGGGACGAGCTTGCCGCCCTGTTGCGGGGCGAGCAGCCACACAATGGCCACGCAGCCCCAGACGCGAGCCGGGTGGAGGTCAACGCACTGACCGCACAAATGCTGGTATGGCGTGGACTGGCGGGGAAAGTGACCGTGGGGAATCTGGTTCCAGACCCAGGTCATGTAGGCCATGGCTTCAAAATAGAAGCCATCGGAGAGACCTGACTCAACCCGCATGGTGCGAACGACGTCGGCCATGGTACGTTNTCACGGGACTCAACAATGCAGTGCCTGGAGGGATCCCCGAAGCGCAAGGCCTTGGATTGACGAGAGACACCGAGGAAGGTGCAGGGACGTCCGCGGGGGACGAGCTTGCCGCCCTGTTGCGGGGCGAGCAGCCACACAATGGCCACGCAGCCCCAGACGCGAGCCGGGTGGAGGTCAACGCACTGACCGCACAAATGCTGGTATGGCGTGGACTGGCGGGGAAAGTGACCGTGGGGAATCTGGTTCCAGACCCAGGTCATGTAGGCCATGGCTTCAAAATAGAAGCCATCGGAGAGACCTGACTCAACCCGCATGGTGCGAACGACGTCGGCCATGGTACGTTTCCACCGTTCGGAGACATTGTTCTGAGCAGGCGTGTAGGGCGCATGCGTCTCATGGTGGATTTCGTGGGAGGCGTGAAAGGCCGGGGTCTCACCCATGCACTCACCACCACGATCGGAGCGAAAGCGGCGAAAAGAGCAACCACACTCGCGCTCTACAAGGACAAGCTAGTTTTGGATGGCTCGGGCAACATCGCTCTTCTGATGAAGGCAGAAGACCTAGCGGTAGCGAGAATAGTCGTCAGTGAGGGTGAGGACATTGCGGCCGTGCTCGCCGACGGACTCGGTGGGGAGAGGGCCCATGACATCCAAATGGACGAGGTGGAGAGGGGCGGATGCAAGGGAGGAAGACAAAGGGTACGTGGACCGGTACAAATTCCTCTGAGCGCAATCAATGCACTTGGTGGGACACGGGAGAGGGAAAGTCTCCGTGTCAAGGCTCTTGGCCGGCTGGGTGCGCAACATGCTGTCCACGGTGGCAAAGTGGACGTGGCAGAGGAGGCGATGCAAGAGGCGGGTGTGCTGAGGAGAGAGTGTGCTGGTGACAAACACATGGCCAGTGGTAGCCGACGGGGAGGAGACGGAAGGAGAGGATGAGAGGCGAGGTACATGCCACAGGTTGCAACGGGTGGTGGCGTGCAGGACTACAAGACCAGACGGACGCAATGACACAGTGCCAACACCTTGCAATTGCACAACGTCCATGCTCATGCAGTCAAAGGCAATGAAGGAGAGGAGGCTGAGCTTGAGACCTGAGACGAAGAGGACATCGAGCAGAAAGACGTCACTGGTAGGACCACGGAAACGAACGACGCCAACACCACGGACAGGCAAGACCTATCTGGAGCCCATCCGGACACCGGAGACATCGCCTACAGCACCAAGCATACTAAAGGCCTCACGAGAGGCCGTCATGTGATGCGTGGCCCCGGAGTCGATGATCCAGGTCTCAACAGGGTCTTGGAATGGGGTCGCCAGATTGCTAACAGTCACATGGCAGCAAGCAAGGGACGCAGACGCGGTGGAAGGAGGCGCAAACCAAGACTGCCAACCGTCAAGCCACGCGATGTCGTCATGGGTCAGAGGAGACCATGGGAGACAACAAAATAGATGAGGAAATGAGATACAACCGCAGCTCAGTCTCAGTCATGCAGGCCTGGGTAGGAGAGTAGGATGTGATGCGACTTGCACTTCCCTGGGGAGGAGGGCGAGGCAGGCCGAGCTAGAGCACGATGAACTGCTCCAGCTGATGCTCACGGGAGGACGGCCCAGGAATGTAGACTAAGCGCGGAGTGACGGCACCGGAGCCTGGTTAGGAGGACTGTGCCGGTGAAGTAAACGGAGGCGTCGACGGCTGCAGATGGTATGGCTGCGGCGCAGGTGCCGGCTGGACTGGCGAGGCGACCGGAATGGTGGAGCTGCTGGACGAGGCCAAGGCATCAGAGCGGGCAACAGCGACGGCGGCTGAAGCGAGACGGCGCCCCTGCTGGCAACGTAAGGTGGCGATGACGCGCGCCTCCTCCGTCGGTAGAGGGCACGTGTACCACCCGTGTTTGTGCTGGCCACAATTGTGGCAGACCGAGCCGCCACCGCCTTACCCGGTCAATGGCTGCTACTACTGCTGCTGCTACTGACCCTTGCCTTTCTTGTTCCAATCCTTCTTCTTCCCCAATGACGGTGAGGTAGCTATGACGGGGGAGGCAACGGCCACAGAGGCGACGACAGGGAAGGCGAGAGCCTCCGTTCGCTGGTTTCGGGGCTCCAGAGGAGCTTCCTCAATCCGGAAAAAGAGCTCGTATGCCCAGGGCATGAGGGTGCCGTGGGCCGCCATGGTGGAGAGGACGTCGTGAGAGTAGTGTACGAAGACGTCCGCGTACACAGCAATGGCACAGTACTTGATGGTGAGGAGCGCGGCCAGAGGGGGTGGGGTAAAGGTGCCGAGGCGACGAAGGACGTCCTCCACCCGCTTCCAGTAGGCGGTGACTTTCTCGGTCTCCCTCGTGTGCAGGGAGTTAAACTCTCAAAGCAGGCGGCTGGTCTCAGCCTCACTGGACAGGCAATGGGGACGAGTGAGGACGTGCCATGCAACTGCAGGGTCTGGGGTGGCGCTAGCGGCGAAGTCGCCGAGGAAGGGCTCTAGGGTGAGGCAGGAAGCCAGAGGGGCGACAAGGAGTAGAGCACGTACGGCATGACCAGCGTCATACAACTGGTCCGCCAGGGTGAGTTCATACGGGAGGGTGCAGTACGCCCACAGGCCCTCATCCTGCGCCCAGATCTGAAAGCTGAGCTCGTAGCTTTGGAATTGCTTGCAGGCCTGAAGTGGCGGCGGCGGCGTCTCAAAGTACATCTGCCTACGACCAGTGCCCAAAGTGGGGCCAAGGACGGAGGTCACTGTCTGTCGCTGGCGCTGAGTCTTCTGCTGGGCTAGGTAGCGCGTGGCAGCAGACACAGCTGGGCTAGCGTGCCTTGGAGGGATGAATGCTGGCGGTGCACTGGTTGCAGTCTCGGAGGCCAATGGTTGCAACGTTGCAAGCTGCTACGTCAAGGCGGCGAGCTGCTGCTACTGCTGGTGCTGCTCCTGCTGCTACTGCTGCTGGTGGTGGTGCTGCTGCTACTATTGCTACAGTTGCAGCTGGTGCTGCTACTATTGCGTGCTGTTGCGGCCGCTGTGGCTACTGCAACAGCTATGGAAGCTGCTGCAGCCATAGTAGAGAAGCTGGTGGGGGGGGACTGTTTTTTTCTATTTTCTTTCCCTTTTCCTTACGTCTGTCACAGCGGGCTCCGCTGCTCGCTGTGGGGAGCGGACAACGAGCCCGTTGTTTGTGGCAAGCAGCGAGCTCACTGCTCGTTGCCCACAGCAAGTAGCGGGCTGCGAGCTGTGAGCAGCAACAGCCGCTGCTGGCTGCTACCGGCAGCTACTCGCTGCTGCTGCTGCTATAGCGGACTACTATCGCGGCTGCTGCGGTCTGCTGCTGCTACTTCTCGTTGTTACAGCTGTAGCTTGCTATAGTTGGTGCTCGCTGCCACTGCTGCTTACTATTGCTACTGCTACTGCTTGCTACCATTGCTGCTACTACTGCTTGCTCCTACGAGCTGCTGCTACTACGGGCTGCTGCAAGCTGCTGTTGTTGCCTGCTGCTATTGCTGCATGCAGCTGCTACTGGCTACTGCTGCGAGTGCTTGCTGCCGTTGCCTGCGGCTGCCGCTACTGCAGGCTGCTACTGTTGCTTGTTGTGCCAGTCATTGCACCTCGGTGACGTTATTGCGTGCGTCGTTGCCCGCAGGTGTCGGACGCGGCCTGCCGCTCACCTCCTCGTGTCACGCGTGGGGGTCAGTGCTGCCAAAAAGATTTGGCAGCATTTCCCCTGGCCCAGTGGCCGTGGGAAAAAATCTGACGCCGCCACTAGGCGGGACAATGCTGCCAGAGAAAATCCGGTAGCATTTCCCTTGCATTGGTGCGTATGGGGATCCGTCGCCATTGTCTGGCACCTGTACGCCAGTCTTCTGCTGTTGCTGCTACGCTCTGGCTGTCATACCAAGGTGGAAATCCTAGGCAGCAGGTTGGGGCAACAGCGTTGTTGATGCAGGGTGCAAGCTTCCATGCTTGTTGCTTAAGTCTGCTGCCCCCTCAGTCTGTTGCTCTAGAGTCTAAGTCTGGAAGCTCTGGGTTTGTTACTCAGAAACGAGCGCGCCAGTGTTAGCGCCAGAAAGCAGTTGAAAACTGAAAGTGACTGATGAGGAATCAAGAATGAGCAACAATGGGAGACCCCTCCAAGTTCTAGCTCTCCTCCACTAGTGTAGAACTTGTTACTCGGCTAACCAGCCAATCAGAAAATAGTCCTAGACTTTTTTTCTGGCAGGCAGGGTTTTCTCGGTGAGCCCTGCCAGACGGCCGACAGCCCAAAACCCGAGCTTCGTCCGTTTTCCCTGAAAACTGGACCATACCATAATACCAATGCTGCAAACGCATTCGTGTGGCCAGAATCAGCTAGAAAAATAGTAGCAAAGGGTTCTGGCTGCCCGAACCCAGGCAGTGCCTACAGCAGTCAGTGGTGCCAAACATGGCCGCACAGTAGAAGACATGGATCCTACGCACAGCATAATGCTGCAGACGCAACGCCGTGACCACAGACAACGTTGGGTGCATGCAGACAGCATCTGCAGTGACAGTGACTGCAGGCGGCCCGACCGCCGAGGAGGCCTGCCGATGGAGCTGAGCGTGTCGTCGGAGCGAGGAGGCTCCAACGAACGGTGAGTGGGCCTCAGCGTGTGTCTGCTCCACCGAGCGACACTCCAGGAGCGTCGAGTCTTGCCGTCAGTCATCTGCACGCCGATGTACACAAGCCAAGAGGAAAGAATAGAGTACAATGAGAGATGCACGAAACCAACATCGGGCGTGTCACAAGTACGTACCAAAGCAACAACACCTTGATGTCCACATATCTAATCCTAGATAACCTGGACTTCTCTAGCTGCAATGCATTTGTGTACAAAGTGATGCTCAATGTTGATGTGATTTGTGCATGCATGGTGCATGCCATAATGCTCAGCAATTATCCTTNATCCTTCAGCTTTTGCTTGTCAGAGCACAGTGATAGAGCATACAAGGCCTTGCGCAAGTGCCAGACCTTAACACCGACCTCGAGTCTAGGTGGCTGGACCATGTAGATCTCCTCTTCTAAGGTGCCATGGAGGAATGCATTGTTCACATCCATCTGGTGCAGCTCCCAGTTGTGGTGATCAACAACCTGGAATATGCTGGTTTTTTCACATCTCTCATTGTACTCTGTTGTGTCCTCCCGGCTTGTGTACATCGGCATGCAGATGACAGACGGCGAGACTTGACGCTACTAGAGTGACATCCGGTGGAGCCGATGCACGCTGAGGACTACACGCAGTTCGTCGGAGCCTCCTCCCTCCGCTGATGTGCTCAACTCCATCGGCTGGCCTCCTTGTCGATCGGGCCGCCGGCGGTCACTGCCACTGCAAATCCTGTCTGCATGCATCCAGTGTTGAATCTGACTGCACCATTGTGTCTGCAACGTCGTGCTCTGCTTAGGGTCCAAATCTCATGTTAGCGTGGCACTATTGTCACCCGGGACTAGTGTAGGCGATGCCTGGGTTTGGGCAGCCATAACTCCTCACTGATGTTTTCCTAGCTGATTGTGACTGCACAAGTGCGTTTGCAACATCGGTATTATGGTATGGTCATGTTTTAAGACAAAGCGGACGACGCCCGGGTTTTGGGTTATCGGCCATCTGGTAGGGCTCCCCGAGAGAACCCTGCCTGCCAGAAAAGAGGTCTGTTTTCTGATTGGCTGGTTAGCTGTAGAGCTTGTTACCCAGCTAACCAGCAACGCTTACTCTGGCGCATGCATTTTTGAGTAACAACACCAGAGCACTCAGACTTAGGCCCTTGTGCAGCAGACCGAGGGGGTAGCTTAAGCAACGAGCGTGGGTTCCTGTATGCTGCATCAACAACGCTGTTCCCCCAACCTGTAGCATAAGGTTTTCCACATAGGTATCAGAGCCAGAGCACAGCAGCAGCAGCTGACAACTTGCGTACAAGTTCCTGACTACGCCCGCGGACCCCCATACGCGCTAGTGCAGGAAAAATGCTGCCGGATTCTTCCCGACAGCAGTGACCCGCCTGGTGGTGGCGTCAGATTTTTTCCCACGGCCACTGGGCCAGGGGAAATGCTGTTGGATTTTTTCTGGCAGCATCGACACACACGTGTGACGCAAGGAGGTGAGCGGCAGGCCGCTTCAGGCACCTACTAGCGATGACGCACGTGGCAACGTCAACCAGGTGTAGTGACAGGCAAGCAGTAGCAGCAGCATGCAGCAGCAGCAGCTTGGAGCAGCATCGAGCAGTGGCAGTAGCAGCCAGGAGCAGCTGTGCACAGCAGCAGCTTGCAGCAGCTTGCAGCAGCAGCAGCCTATAACAGCAAGTAGCAGTAGCAACCTGCAGCAGCAGCTCGCAGCAACAGTAGTGCACAGCAGCAGCGAGTGGCAGCAGAAGTGGGCTGCAGTAGAAGCAACAGCGAGCTGCAGCCAGCGGTAGCCTGTAGCAGGCAGCAGCAGTAGCTGCAGCAGCGGCCAGCTACCGTAGCGGCTACGGGTGCTTGCAGCCCACTGCTCGTAGCGAGCAGCAAGCTCGCTGCTCGAAGCTCGCAATGAGCAATGGGTAGCGACCAGCAAGTTCGCTGCTTGTAGCTCGCGACTCGCAGCAAGTAGTGAGCTTGCTGTGATGAAAAAAGAAAAAAAAATCCCCCACCCTGCAGGTAGCCCTGTAGCGGATGTATCCACCACCACAGCTGCTGTAGCTTCCAAGAGATCCGCAGCAGCACATAGCAATTCAGTAGCAGTAGCAGCAGCAGCAGCAAATGCTGCGACAACAGCAGCCACAACAACAACAACATTAGCAATAGCATCTGCAGTAGTAGTAACAGCCACTGCTACAACAACAGCCGCAACAACAATAGCTACAGCAACAGACCACCACCACCAGCAGCAACGGTAGCAGCAGTAGCTTCAACAGCAGTAGTAGCAGCTATAGTGGCAGCAATAGCAGTTACAAGAGCAGCAGCTGCCTTGTAGTTGACACAACAGTGGCTCCAGCAACAGCCGCTACTGATGTCAGCCATCCTAAGATGACATCATTGGTAACGTCACCGCTGACGTCAGAAACAAGAAAAAAATATAGTAGCAACCCTGCAGACAACTTAGTAGCTGCAACTGACGTCACCCATCCTAGGCTGATGTCACTACTGACATCACTGCTGACATCAGTAGCACACAAAGAAAGAAAAAAGAACAAAAGGGAGGGGAAACAAAGAACACCATGGATAACAACCCTCGTGGGGAGGGGTCCTCCTCTGTTGGAGGGACCCCTAGGCCCCCTTTCTTGTAGTAGCTGAAACAGCTACAACAGGAACAGTAGCAGCAACAACAGCAGCAACAATAGTAGTAGGAGTCCACAAGCTTCGTTGTTGGCTCCTCCGAACACCTGGCCGCCATTCATCAATAACTTGCCACATTGAGGTAACAACTTAGAGCACTGCAGGCACTGGCATCACAGACTCACACCAGTGCCCCACCGTCCTTCCTTCCTCCTGGGCATGCCAGTCCCACTGTGTCTACTATCACGCATTTTCTGGCGTAACAGGAGACTCAACGCCAGCGGTAGACAATTACTTCAGTCCTTAGCCCCACTCTGGGTGCCAGCCGCAGGCCAAAGGAATTTGAGACCCCATCCCCGCCGCTTTAGGCTGGCGAGCAGTCCCGGAGCTTGGAGCTTAGCTTCCTAATCTGGGCACAGGGTGAGGGCATGTGACCATACTACACTCTTCCGTACAACTTCACCAAGGCCGGCCAGCTGTATGATATTGGTCGTGCCGTACGCACCCTCATCCCGGTTGCTCCTCAGGCATCACGCTTAGCCATCAAACCCTTCCTCGGCAACTTCACCACTGGCGGGACTCTAGACCCTAGAGTCGCGTGGCACGTCCTCACCCATCCCCATTGCCTATGCAGCAAGGTTGAGACCAGCCGTCTGCTTCGGGAGTTCAACTCCCTGCACATGGGGGAGACCAAGACGGTCACCTCTTATTGGCAGCAGGCAAAGGACATCCCTTGTCGCCTAGGCACCTCTGCTCCACCACCTTTGGACGCTCTCCTCACGATCAAGCGCGGTGCCACCGAGACGTATGGCGACGTCTTTGTCCATTGAGCCCAAGACATCCTCTCGAAAATGGCGGCCAAGGGCACCCTCATGCCGTGGGCATACGAGCTCCTTGTCAGGATTGAGGAGGCTCATTTGGAGTCACGCATCTAGCGCACAGAGGCCCTTGCCTCCCCTGTCTTTGCCTCCGTGGCCATTGTTTCCCCTATAGTAGCTACATCCACCAGCTCCTCATCGTCAGGGAAGAAGAAGTGCAAGGGCAAAAAGGGCAAGGGCCAGCAGTAGCAGTAGCAGCCGACCGGGTCCCGTGTTGGTGGCTCGGTCTGCTGCAACTGTGGTTTGCCAGGAAACAGGTGGTACACGTGCCCACTACCGACGGACGAGGCTCAAGTCATCACTACCATACGTCGCCAACTTGAGTGCCATCTCGCCTCTGCTGCCGTAGCTGTCGCCAGCCTTGATGCCTCCACCTTATCCAACAGCTCCACTCCTCTGACAGCCACATTGGTCCCACCGTTGCTAGCTCTGCAGCAGCATCATCCACGGTTTTTGGCACCTCCGTTTCCATCACTAGTGCATTCCTCCTCCTATCCAAGCTCTAGCGCTTTCACTCCACACTCAGCCTACACTCTTGGACCGTCTACCCGTGAGCGTCAGTTGCAGCAGTTCATCATGCTCTAGCTCGGCCTACCTCGCCCTCCCTCCCAGGGAAGTACGAGTTACGTAACCTCCTGTCCGTTTGCCCTGTCCTTCATGACTGAGAGTGAGCTGTGGTCGTGTCTTGCTTCCTCTTTTGTTTCGTCGTCTCCCGTGCTCTGATGTGTCCCTCTCTATGACAACGTCGTGTGGCATGATTGGCAGTCTTGGTTTGTGTCCACTACGTCTGTGCCTCTTGCTTGCTGCCATGTAACTATTAGTGATCTGGCGACTTCAGTCCAGGACCCTGCCAGGACGTGGATCATCGACTCCGGGGCCACGCATCACATGACGGCCTCTCGTGAGGCCTTTAGTGTGCTCGGTCCCGTTGGCGATGTGTCCGTTGTTCGGACGGGCTCCAAACAGGTTTTGCTTAGTTGCAGCGTCCGCGTCATTCGTTTCCGTGGTCTTGCCGGTGATGTCTTTGTGACCGATGTCCTCTTCGTCCCAGGTCTTGAGCTTAGCCTCCTATCTGTCAGTGCCCTTGACCGCATGAGCATGGACGTTCTGCACTCACGTGGCATTGGCAATATGTCGTTACGTCCATCCAGTCTTGTTGTTCTACACGCTACCGCACGTGGCAATCTGTGGCACCTGGCAATCTGTGGCACGTGCCTTGTCTGTGCTCACCTCCTTCCATCCCCTCCCTGTCGGCTGCCACAGGCCATGTGTTTACCACCAATACGCTCTCTCCGCAGCACATACATCTCTTGCACCGCCGCTTTTTCCACGTTCACTCTGGTATCATCAATAGCATGCATCGCACCCAGCCAGCCAATGGCCTTGATCCGGACTCCTTCCCTTGGCTGTGTCCCACAGAGTGCATTGAGTGCGCTTAGGGTAAGATGCAGCGATCCCAATACCCTCAATCTTTCTCCCATGCGTCAGTCCCTCTAAACCTGGTCCATTCCAATGTCATGGGTCCTCTCACTACTGAGTCCGTCGGAGAGCATGGATGCTATGTCCTCACCCTCACTGATGACTACTCTCGCTACCGCTGGGTCTTCTGCCTTCGTCACAAGAGTGATGTCGCTCCTGCCGTTCAAGACTTGCTTGTTTGTGCAGAGCACGAGTGCGCTCGGTCTCTTTGCCGCTTCACTCCGATCGCGGTGGCGAGTACATGGGAGAGACCACGACTTTTCTCACCTCCCGTGGTATCCATGACGAGACGTTGGCGCCTTACGCACCAGCCCAAAATGGCGTCTCCAAGTGGTAGAACTACACCATGCCTGATGCCGCCCGCACCATGCAGGTCGAGTTAGGCCTCTCCGATGGCTTCTACTTCAAAGCCATGGCCTACATGACGTGGGTCTCGAGCCGGGTTCCCCACGGACCCCTTCCTCGTCAGTCCACGCCATACCAGCACTGGTGCGGTCAGCGGGCTGACCTCCGCCCGGCTCGCGTTTGGGGCTACGTGGCCATTGTGTGGCTCCCCACCCCCTAGCAGAGCGGCAAGCTCACCCCCCACGGACCGCCTTGCACATTCCTTGGTGTCTCTCATCAGTCCAAACCCTGGCACTTCAGGGATCCCCCCCAGCACTACATCATGGAGCCCCGTGATGCCCTCTTCTTTGAGGAGTTGTTTTCCTGCGACCTCGTTTACTCCGGCTCGTCCACGTCCCTCCTGTTGTGTGGGGGAGTGGTGAGTCCGTCTTTCGTCTTACCGCTTTCGGGCAGCACATCATCTGGTCTCTCGGGGCCAGCACCCCCAATTCCATGTGTTGGTTCCTGAGAGGCGATAGCCTCTGTTGGAGAGATGCTCCTCACCATGGTAGGAGTGACTCCAAAAAGGAACACCAAAAAGATAAGCCTTAGTGGCTTACTGGTTCATGGTGACTACCTCTATAGGCAAGGGCCCGGGTTCAAGTACCACAAGATCAATTTCTGCCCTGCCTCAAGGGTGGTGAAAAATAGATGCCAGGAAGCTAGCTCAAACTCTAGAATTCCTCCTTAAGGTTCTAAAAATCCAGGTGAGGGTCTAGGAAGGTGGCACACCTTCTAGCAGGGGTGACTTATCCTACAAGGCATCTAGAGGTCTCTTGGTCTTATGGATACCTTCCCTCCTTCTGGAAGCAAGCTGAGGAATCTAGGAAGGGGCAGAAACTTCTAGAGGAAGGAAGGGATACCTTCTTAGGTGGGAAAAAGGACAGCCTACCAAGGGCCACTCTAGAAGCCATAGAATCTGCTAGGAAGCTTCAAATCAGGCATGTTTCGGTGTTCTAGAAAGCTTAGATCAGTGGCTATAAAATGCCACTGCTTGTGGGCCTTGACCAAGAGTTTCTTCTAAGTCAATTGAGGCCAAAACTATTGCCTCAATCTCTGACATGTTTTTTGCCATCCTTGGAACCAGTTGCCTCCACAGTTTGAGTCTCTCCATAAATAGTTGGTGGTATGAACCGGCCACTACTAGGGACCCTCTAGGGTGCACACTCACCCTCAGGCCAACAAAGGGTTATGGGCCCACGCCTCTAAGGAGTTCCAAGCCAGCTTGAATTCACGCTTCCAATAGCAAGACATGGTGACCAGAAGAGCAAGAGAGCAGCCACACTCTCCTTAAGTTTGATGGGACAGGCTATGCCTTGTGGAGGTGGGAGTTTAAGGTCTTCCTTGACGACAAGGGACTGCTTGAGCTCGTAAAGGGTGATGAGACTGATCTGCCGGAGACTGCAACAGCTGAGGTGAAGGAGGCATACAAGAAGCGCAACAAAATGACGTTGGCGCTTCTTGTGTCTGCGCTATATCCGCCAAAACTTGGTCACATCCAAGGATGCACCCTGGCCGCATAAGCATGGTCAAAACTCTGCTCCATCTACCAGTCAAGCAACCCTCCTAATCAGCTGTTCATCTTCAAACGGCTCATCACCCTCCAAGCCAAGGAAGGTGAAAACATCATGGAGATCATGCAGCAGATTGAGTCACCCGCAGCGGAGTACGTGGCCACTGGTTGGGAGGTTGAATCTCAGTTGCAAGCTATGATACTCCTTTTGGCCTTGCCGGACAGTTCGAGTCCCATGATCACAGTCCTTGGTGGCTGGCCTTCCGACGAGCTGAAGTACCCGAAGGTTGCTGAGTACGTGCGCAACGAGTGCATGCAACATGGTGGTCGAGAGAGTGCAGCGACATCAAGTTCAGCTTACACGATTCATCCTCACAGTGGAGGCCGAGGCCACAAGTAGAAGGGTGCAAAACAGGGCACCAAGAAGAGTGAAAAGAAGGGGGAGTGCTTCAACTGCGGCAAGGAGGGCCACTATGTGCACAACTGTCCCAAGAAGAAGTCAGACCAGTCGCAGCGGGGGGGGGGGGGGGGG
>SZWC01024416.1:5217-18568 GCA_023375785.1 Penium margaritaceum | reverse complement strand
TCTCTCTCTATGTCCCTTACTCTCTCTCTCTCTCTCTCTGTCTCTCTATCTCTTTCTATCTATATCTCTTTCTCTCTCCCCATCTCCCTCTCTCTCTGCCTCTACTTATTTTTTGTATTCATGGACTATTAAAATTCTAGGAAGCTTCCTTGGAGAGAAAGTTAAATTTGGGTGTTTCTAGGAAGCTTCCAACATCTTGTGTCTCATGGAAGAAAAGTTCCATTGAATAACTATATCCTTGTAGGAATGTACCTAATACTTTCACTTACATACTTACCATGCATGTACATTGTTTGTGGAGTGTATGGATTTGGGGAGACTGGTTATAAATGGGTATTGCGATCCCTCAAACATTCTTATTGCCTGTTGAATGCAAGGAGTGAGTTGTTTATTCAGCATCGTGTACGCAGCCTTGGTGAAGTAGTTGAACTCAGCCACTGCTTGTGGTGATGAACCTTATCTTGATGGAGAGTAGTGCTTGTTGTAGAACTCCCATAGGCAATAAATCTCAGCAACCTGTTTGAACTCATGTAACCAGAGTGGGAAGTTCTTTTTATCAAACTTCTCCTCCTTGATCTTGTGTCGCTACACAGATGTCATAACTGCAGGCACTATGATTTATGGATGTTGGGAAGGGATTCTTTGTCCTCCCAATGGTTGGGATGGCACAAGATATTGAGGCATGGGCATAGCTAAACCTGAATTTCCTTGAGGCAATCCTACAGTTGCTATAGGTTGAGCCCCGTAGGCATGCGGCATAGGAGCTGATTGAGTATGTTGGTGTGATGCAAATGGTGGCACCATCGGCATCCCTTGAGAAAGTGCCAAGAACTGCTGCGGCTCACCTCTGTTTGCACCTACTTGAAGGTGCCTCTACTGGGAGAAACTTGGTTGCACAACAGGTGGAGGACTTCCATGAAGCACATGGGCAGATGATGCTTGTGACTGTTGTTGCCATCGCATTGACTACAATTGTTGTTGTAGTTGTTGTCTTTGCTTCATTATCCATCAGTGTATCTATTGTAGTTGTTGAAAGAGAGCTAGCTGTTATTCTATGTTTGCATTCAATGCTGCTAAATCCACACATGAATGTTGAAACTGCTCTATATGTGTTGCTCAGGCATCATGTGTGAGCTCATCTTGTTGTTGAAGGAGCTCTTGAGCTCCTTGCCTAAATGCCTCTGTTTCTTGCTCCACAGCTTGTCGCACCAATGTTTCTTGTTGCATATTTTGTTTGGCATCCTCAACCAAGAATTGTGCATGTACTAATTAGCATTCTGCATAATTTGCAATATTGCATCCCTAATCTTGACCCATGCGCAAGCCATGCAAAGAACACTCCCTTGGATGCTCACGCTCCATATCACTCATTGAGACTTCTCAATCCTCTTGACTTGTTCCCAATTAGTGATTTGTGCACCCCTCAACTATCTGATGCTAACATGTGTATGTGGGAGACTCTTCCACGAAACTGGGCTATAGCTGTTGCGTTTGCTAGTGGCACGGGATCGATTGCTCTAATACCATGTTGGAATTTTCCATGCCCACAACAAAGGCTTGCATGGCCTTCATGTCAAGCTAAGACATTTCTTGTGCCAAGAAATTCTTGTACAACTACTGTGAATTGAATGTAAAATCTTTGATTGTATGAAAGAATAAAAAGTACGGCAATGTTATGTTCAACCTCAGGCACAGCCTATGAATAGCTTATTAACAAAATTCTGACACAACCTGGCAACAACAAGGCGTAACCTCTTGCTAGGCGTCCATTCTTGTAGCACGAGTCTTGGTATGTTGACCGTTTTCCACGTTGATAGGCCTGCAGGATGTCAAGTAACCTCCTCTTCACACTCACACACTTTTGCGACTATTAGTGGGTTGTCAGTGAGATCCTCCAAGAAACTTTAGAGCACTGGAGTCTAAGTATGGTATAGAGACCAAGTGGCTTGCAAACGTGGTTTACAATTGATTCTGAGATAATGGAGTTGAAGAGTCTGCAATTGGTTGTTGGAACCACAACACGTGCTCCCTTCAATCCTACTACTTTGGCTAGTAGTGGTCTAGGCAATCCAGGTTACTTCTTTGGAGATGGCGGTCTCGTCTGTCCCAACCATTGATGTAGTAATGTGTCATCCAACATTGGAAGTGACACAGATGATGAAGAAAATCCACCACAAGGTTTCATGTGAGCTACGTGAATGTGTTGACGTCTAAAAAATGTCTCACGCACACCTTGTAGGCTTTGTACTCTCCAAGATTACCTCGTACGAGGCAGTTGCCTTGTTGTTGAAGCCTGGAAATCACTGCAATAAGTTGGCCAAGGTAGTTCCGCCTTTCTTGGACATACCAAACCATTTGTACACGTCTAGGGCTTGAGAATGCCCTTGAGGACTAGAAAACAAGGAACATTCTAGCCGGTATTGTTGAAAATTCCACATAATAGAAATCCCCTTGAATTACAATAAATCATGTAACTTCCCATGGAATCTTTCAAGAATTGAAACCGACTGCATTGTGCAAAAGCTGAATCCATCGCACTTACATCTCACTCCAATAGGGTTGAGGTTTGAAGAACCTCACATTTTTTTAACCTAGTTGCCCAAGGATTCCTTTGAACTTATTATTTACGTATCAAAGGACCAAGGTTTGAATTTGACTTGTAGATATCGATGTTGGCTCACTCCTAAGTTAAGATAGTTCTATTCAAAACTTGTGCTTTGTGGCCTGAGCAAAGGATTGTGGCCTGTGGGCAGTTGGACAGGGTGACTTGAGGGTTGAAGAACATCAAGTTCTGATGTTTGGGCCTAGTTGATGAAGGATTCCATAAATTCCACTACAAACTAGCTGTGTTTTTCCACCAAGGACCTAAGTGAACGTTTCTACACGTGAATCAAATGTACTTGAGCCAATATTAACAAAACCAAATAATCAAGTTTCCAATCTTCCCCAAACATCCATATTGAACTCCTTTCATAAACGTTATTTGAAAGCTTCCTATGTCCTTCTTTGACACATGGCAGATCTTTTCACACGGTGTGTTCATGAAGTGGATATACTTGAAGATACATTTCAATTTAAACATCTATTGACATGTAATTACAATTTCTAGGTTATTGATCCAACTTGAACTCCAGAATGCACCTAAAAATATTCAAACAAATTAAACTAAGTTTTATTCAAGTGGTTGAAATTTCAGTTTTATCTGTGTAATTTTTTAAGGGATAAAATCCAATTCACGAACAAAATGTTCAACAACAAAGATGCCTCGTGAAGGAATTGGATGTTTTAGGTAGTTTTCGTACGTCAATCATTGGAAAATAACATCCCAAGATACCAACATGAGTGTTTTTTAATACATAAGTTAAAACCTACACTCCAGTCATGTCATCTAGTCCTCATTGATTGCTTGACTAATGAAAACCCCTAATCAGCCTTTAACATCCCCAAAGGCCTCATTGTTATTGTTTTCCAAACAAGGCACATGAGATGTATTTAACCTCTTTTAAAACATGACACCCTTTTGCTTCAGTTATATATTTAAATGCATTAATCATCACGGGCTAGGTATTGTCTCAAAGCATGTGCTCTATCAATAGGAAATTTACTTCATGATAGCTTTTGCGGTCATCATTGTCCATCTGCTTGTTTAGTTTTTTGGAACGCCTGGAACATAAGCCCATGCAATCGTTGAATACATAATGAGACCACAAAGGGTTCTTTTTGGAAGATTGTGTGTGAAAAGTGTCATGTATCCTCTATGGACTTCAATTAAAACAAATATTTTGTTCTTGCACATTTTGTACCTTCTTTATCATCCATCTCCGAATTCGTGCATTTTAAAACTATTTCTATCGTTTCCACTAATATCCTAACACGACTAAATTTGAGTTTCTTGGCAAATGATCATGAATTTCTTTCTAAATGAGCAAGGTAAGCAAATCAAGAAAATCATTACCTTCTTTTAGTCCAATTATCATCACATGAAGATGCTGCCAAACTGAACATGTTACCTGCACCTAAACATCTTGAATGGGCAATTTGGAAACACGATTTTATGTATTGGCAATGATTTAAACAAAAAACATCTCAATACCATCTTTTTCCTCAATTGGATAGCCATTTACATAGAATTACATACATAATGCTCACTCACTATCACATGAAACATTATTCATTCCATCAGATTAACCATTTGTTGTGAGAATGACTTCCTGTTTAATCAAAATCAGTTTGGATCTCCCATATGACAAATGCAACTATAACAGGTGGTTTTCTTATCCACCCAGCACATCTATTTTACGAAAGGCAGCAACTTGAAAGACACATTATTCATTACAAAAAATAATAAAAGAGGGACACCTGTGGTGGTTGCTTGATCCAAACGAGTTGAATTTCATTCTTGATAGTCCCTTTTTGTTATTCAGTGGTGAAAAGTTTAGCTATCACTAGCAGTTGATTGAAGATGAATGTTTTCCGTTTACCTTCATCCGTTATCTATCATGTAAGACATCTCAAAGATCATGTAACATGTGTCTTTATGCATTCTCACTTTCTGTGCATATGCTTGTTTAAGGTCATCTAAAGTAAAAATTGAAAGGAATAATGACAAATGGAGCTTTGTTCTTTTGAGACCCCTTCAGTACAAGATTTAATTCTCCAAATTAAATTGGAAACGATCTTGGGAGTTTGCATGCAAAGATATTAATCTAGAGTCAACCTCAACTAGGCTTAAGAAATAATCATGAAACCCCCTCTGATTTCAATTTTATCTTTATAGAATCTCAAGATAAAACACCATCCCATGTTCCCTCCATACTCTTTATTCTGCTATTTATGTGAATTTTGCTAAACAAAATCCTATCATCCATCTCTCATAATGGGAAATAGATCTTACCTTACATAACATGCCTTCAATACCCAACTTGAGTAGGAAAAATATGCACATTGAGTTTGAATTTAATCACTTCCTTTAGTGATGGAATTGATTTGTTTTGAACCACTGGAAACAACATATGCCATCTTCTCTGCCATTTAAGTTATCCATAAAACGCTCTGTCCTCCAATTTTTTCTAGACCATTTCCATGCTCCCCACACTTGAAGGATTATTTCCAACTTTCTACCACATTTTTGGCCCTCATTACGCCACCCCTCTTTTGTTGATGTGATTGTGATTAAAACAAACTTCCCCAAATGAGCATCGAGTCCTCCCCATTCTTTAAAGTTTTGTATCTCATGGAAGCATACCTCATGAAAAACAAGGAAGTTCATTGGTCTTATTAGGCGTTGTATGTGTAAAAAAATATAGAATGGCTCATGGAAACAACATGACCTAAGGTGGAACTTATGGGTTACGATGGTATTGTACATCGTGATGTACCACCATCTTTGGATTCTATGGATGAAACGCATTATGGTCCATTGTTCTCATATTATGATGATAAAATACTTCAGAAAAGAAGCACACCTCAACTTTGCATTTATTAGGCAACTGTTGAATTTCATTACATGTTTTTAAAGATGTAACTTATGCAACCATTATCCCCTTTGCGTTCAATGCACATCCTAAGTTTTTGTAAGTGTTTCCATCGAAATTTGATAGTGTACTTTATACTCATTCAATAGCCATCTCCATGAGTACATCCAATGGAACGTACGGTTCCTACCATGCACTATATCTTAAACTCATTGATAAAACCTATTTTGGTACAAGGTTGGCCTGTGCAATGTAACCTATGACCAACACAAAAGGTTTTATTCAAATACAATTTCCAAAAAGGCACATGGAGGATCACATGTTTACAGACCTCTTGCACAAATATTGAAGCTTTAATTTTAATAAAATTATAGAACAATTATTTCTAGTCATTGCTTGAATTTGTTAGAAACCTTATCGCTGTTCCTACTATGCACAATTGTCCCTTCTCGTTCAACAACCATGGGTTACTTTCCAATATTTTTTCCCTGAACCCTCTAATCTCCACTACGAGGATCAATGCTCAAGTGTTAGTACTTTGTTCTTATGGTTGGCCTTTTTAATAAAGTCCCTTGTGTTTTTTCTGATCAATGCTTCATTTCAAATTTTCAATCTCGACCTTCTTCATATCTTTAACGTTACTTGAGTGTTTACATGGAGTGTTGGAAACGACCATTAGACCACTACAAGTTTTGAGAAAACAACTCTCGATAATTGATTTGTGGCTATGGAGATACAGATTGGATCCAGGTTTTCAAAAGGTTATGGTCAGGCTTGTTAATCAACAAGGATGGGCCTCATTTCATAGCACAAGTTAACTTTTACACTTGCAACTTGGTGGCCTAAATGTTTCTGGACATGATATGTTTCTTGATAGAAAATGATTTCATCTGCCCCATAATACCACTTGGTAATAGTTGAACAACTTGAAGACTCTATGACACTTGATCATGTTTAAACACTTGGCCATACAAAAAACTTCTCTAACTATACTATATGTTAATAACTTGTGAACCTTTATGTTCCACCAAGGTGTTTAAAAGGAAAGAATTGTATGAAAAAGAAACAAAGACAAGAGAATCTTTCTGAAGCCCATTAACAAATTACCATTCCATATTTGTGACCATTGATCCTTGGGCTTGAATGATCTCATCAAAGGTTGTGGGAAGCTATAGTACATGCCTCACCACCAAAATTATCAAACTGTATCCTTACCCACATCTTTTCCCCTTCATCTCCCATTAAGCTTTGCCACTTTAGCTAATCAAGTTGTGGGTCCTCACCTTTCCACAATGTTTGCCTTCCAGTTCATTCGGAATTCATCCTCTTTCCCTCCTAAACACATATTTGCCACTTTCTTTCCTAAGGTTTTAGCTGATGCATTTGCCATTAACTTATTCATGAATTGTTTATTGAAATAGCCTTTGATCCTTGGCCGTGCCTCTTAACTCTGCTGCAATGTTTCCCTATCAGTAGGCTTCAAATGCGCACCTCTCTGACTTAGGAACCTTCCCTTGACCTTGAACTCACCCTCCAAGTCCTCCCCAATACTAGTCATGACCCCAAAGTTTTTCTTTCAAACTGGTGGGAATGCACTTGAATACTACCCTAAGAAAAGTTGTTGTTCAATTCCATCCTGAAATAGGATTTCACCTGGAAAACGTAGGTAAATCTCTTGAATGCATGGGCAAAGCACCATAAGGTTTGTCAGATGTAGAATTTCAAGTAAAACATTTCTTACAAACATCCTTCCGGGTAACCAAAATCCTCCATTTTTTTCCAACATTATGAAAATGAACAAGGTATAAAAGACAGAAATTACACAGACAAGGACACAAAGGATTATGAAAAACCACATGCACAAAACGTAAAAGTCCCACTTTCAACAAGGATGTAAACCAGAAATTGTATGTGCTCCTTTTGCAAACCAAGTGGTCACGATAGCAATTAGAGTTTCTTCAAATGTTCATTTTGGCTGGAAATCATGGTTTAATGCCAAATCCACAACATGTTACTCTTTGAAGAAATTTGCAAGTAATGCCTCCACGTGGGCGTCGATGCCTTTTTAGCTCACAGGTTTTTTAACTACGGCCAAGGTTGAAGGTTTTCCTTGACAAGAAACATGATCCTTAGCATGAGGACCTATTCCCACCTCAATCTTCAAGAAAGAGATACAAAGTATGGATGAATAGGCCATTTACTGGTCACCAACATGCCATTTAATACTAGACGGCACCTACAAGGTGGTAGCTTAACCAGTTAAAAGGACGAAGTGGTCCTCATATCAAGTGCATGTGTTGAATGATATAAGGTAACGTTTTTTGCTGCTAACAATGTACCCATCTGCACACAATTCTACACCTTCCACTTTTGCCATGTTTTGTATAGAATATTTGTTGTTTACAAAAGACTTGTGTGAAGTCACCACTTGTTACAAATCCAAAATAAGAACCAATTGTAATGAATGTTTGTGTCCCATCAGATTGTTTCAAATGCATCATGTTGTGATTATTGCATGGATATTTGATACTATAGGGAACTGAAGAGGGTGACCTTATTGATGTTCTTTTACTACATCTCTATTATTTCCGTTCTAAAACCCTTGCTTTGTGTTCCATTCCACAAAGAAGAGGGAATGAAAATTCAACGGATACGTGGGTCCTTTAGGAAATTTGAGGTCATAATATCCTGGCAGGACAAGACAAAAGTAATTGGACTCCTCCAGATAAACGAATGTTCCAATCACAAGATTTATTGGAGTAAAGGAAGAAAAAAATGAAGTTTTATGACACCATAAAGGAGGCATTGGGGTTGTTAATGGTGTCTTCCTTGGATCAAGAAATCAATTTAATGGGTATTACTACAACTGTAGGGTACAAACGGAGGAAAAGAAATAACAAGTTGATACGATTTCTTTACTGTTCTAATTTCAACTATTGTTTGTGTAGTGGGTAAGCACAAGAAAAAAATATGTTCAAGGAAAAGAGTGATGTAGCACCCAAAAAAATGAAGAGTGGCTCCACTATACCATCATGAAAATCAAAGGAGTTCCAATTGATCGGCACAATCATCAAAAGGGGACTCAACCTCAGTTGATGGGGATGTGCATTATTTTGGTGTCAAATGAACCAATGGATTTGCTTGTTCTAATGCAAAAGAATGGAGGAAAGAAAGAGTAGGGTGATAAGTTGATTGTTTTGGATGCTGCCAGTTGCTCAAACTCATAATGGTTTTGAACCAGTGACATCATAGATGACATGTTTTCGTTAAGCTTAGGCTAAACATGTACATGCAACCACACCCATGGTGTGCTTCTTTAAAATGAAGAATGATGGGACAGAGAAAAGGAAAAGGAAGAAATCATGTAGGATGGACGGAGTGTTTTTTTTCTTGAAGTTTGACAAGGAAGGAATGACAAGGAAGGAAACATTGGGCGAGATTGCATCCACTCTTAATAGGAGATGAAGAAAGTGCAATGATGATGATATGAAGGAAGAGGAAATCCCTTTTTGTTCGAAGAAGAGATGCACGTGATGAAAAGATGGTGAGGAGTTTATGGAGGATAGTAAATATGAGATAGCCAAACAATCAAATGGTGTACGTAGTTATGAGATATAATTGATTTGGTCAAAAGATAATTATATAGAAATTTCATGAGAAAGATCGTTTGTGAAGGAGAGGGATCGTGTGTTGAAACTTAATGGGTAAAGGGTTTTGCTCAGAATAAATTGGAATGTGGGTGGTTTATTAGTGATGGGTGGTATAATACTAATGGTTGACACCAAAGGATGTATACACAACTTTATTTCTCAAAACAATGTGATAAGTGTATGAACTATACATCTTCCAAGAAATATGGATTTAGTAGCCAGGTTGAGGAAATGTGTTTAATACATGTAGTTTTGCTCCATGGTACATTCAATTTTGGCACCCAACCGTGGACGAATGTTCGGATTTTGATGATGCAATGTTGCGTCATTGGTTAATTTTGGAACAGAAAGTGAACCTGTACTTGGTTCATAATTCACCAATGTCACATGTTCCTATGAATGAAATGATAGATATCAACCTTCAAATGAAGGTTAATCTAGAAAATAGGAAAGAGTTTGAGACCAGGTATGTGAACAAAAAACGGAAGGATGGAGTGTGTAAGGAAGAGAAAAATAGAATTTGTCACGATTTTCAACCTTGAGTTTCTTTTTGAAATACATGAGTATCTTGATTATTGTTTAAAACCACTTTGTGAGGAAGTAGCCCTTTGAGAAAGGGACCTTCAACTGACTCAAATAGACCCACTAGGATAACCAGTTGTGTAAAAGACAACATGTATATTTCTCCTCGGTTATTCATTGGATGATCATGTCAAGTGGATGAGATTGGATTTTATCACTCCATGTGGATAACACCTTGGACTTAAAAATATAAGCAAACAGTTGTTATGAACTAGGGTATTATTTTGCGGATCTATCAATCATGCTGAACACTTTTGAAAAGGATTATTGTGATACTATAGATCCTAAATTGTATTTTATTCATCCAACAAATGAACGTTTTTGAAGGTTTGCTAAGCAAATAGTGTTCTGTGGCGTGAAGTACAGTTCTACCATTGATTCTGGTTTACAAAGACCATGTATTCTTACCTTTTCTTGAGATGGCAATCCATGAAGTAGAAAAAAGAAAATGATATGTGTGAATCCTTCCGTGTTTACAAAATAAAAGAACGTGATGTGAGTGTACACCCCTAGAATGGAAATGCATGCTACATCAATGGATGTATTGTGTACTTCATTTAGATTACACGATGTATCATTAATGGTCTCATGGGACAGGTTCATATGTAACCTACGTGAAAACACAGTTTCACATTCATTGTTGCTCATCTTCATATGTTCACCTTAATAGGCTTACGTTCAAGGAAGAAATCATTTTGAGAAAAAAAAATTAAATGTTGCACAACATTTCAGGTGTAAGGCAGAGGAATGTTACAGCGAGAGCTTTTATTGTTGTAATTGAAGTAAATATCGTGCAAGTAGAATAGAAATCAAAGTAAGAGTAATGGTTAAATCATTACACGGGTAACTTTAAGTACAAAAGTAGCAACAAAAAATGATGTATGCATGATAAGTTTCATTTTTGCTCGAAAAATTGTACATTTGTTTTTATGTTTTGGGTTATTTACCATGCCATTCAATTTAATGATAAGAAAGAAAAAGAATACGTTTTGCAATTATGTCCAATACAATGTGGTTTTTGGCCCACGATGATTATGTACCTAAATGAATCACTTGAGGAAAAAATCATGTGGCCATTCCCTCATTCATTTAGCAAAAACCAATTTTTTCTCTTTTATAATAAACTCTCACAAGCCTGTTAATGCCACAAGTTGGCCATTCTTTCAATTCATTGAAGCCCATTTCGGGCTAAACCGTGTTGGAAATTGTAATGTTGGCCAAGTTTTTCCTATTGACATCTCATTTTTCAAACTATCACTAGTTTAAAAACTTTCTTTAAGGTTCAAGAGAATGATTTTGAAGTGTTTTTTTCATAACAATTGCGTAGTTTTTATACCAGAATACAATTTTGTGTACTCCCCCCGTTCTTAAGGAGTTTAAAAATGCAGCCATGTACAAGGAAACTTCACATGTGTTCCTACATCTTAGCTTTAAAATCTCCAATATGCCTCATTCTTTTGTTACTCTTGTATGTATGCCTCCAAATAATGAAACTTATCATTAAAGGACACCTAGCAGGTTGTATAATCTACGTTCTCGTAATATCTTACATGGTTGTGTTTTGATGCACAACATCCATTTCTTGACCATCAATTCTCTCGGATGCATGATATAAGCATTATTACCACAAGATTAAGTGACGTATCGTCTCGCTACTCTTGAGTGATTGGGATTAATGAAACCCACGAGCCTGTGGGTTGTGTTTTTATGTCTACCAACAACTCATGCCAAGATGTTTATTGGTTCTCCCTTAGAGAACGATTCCCTCAAGAAACCTTTTTAATTGCTCGTTTGTGTAATGCGTCTCACCCAGTGATTAGGAGCCTGTATAGCGCTTTCCATGAAAGCCCAGTCTTAGGAAACGTTTTTTGAAATATCTAAGCGTCTTTTGTCTAAATTTCCGCATGAAATTCCGATACACCCTTCACCGGCCAGTGAAGTAAATGGTAGAGGAGGAGTCGGCTTGGCTTCAGGCATTGTCGCTATCTGCAGTGAGCAGTAGAATTTGGATCGCCTATGGATTCTATACGTTCTGGACGATTGCGTACCTTCGCGCGTGATGCCTTGTTCTGCCAATTTGCTATCATAGCGTTGTCGTGAGAGGGACTTCGGAAGTTGCATCCTTCCTCATCATGACATGTGTCCTAAGCAGGGACTTTTCAGATCAATGTAGCTGAACTTCAATTTCCAACAGACGACACTTTTGTTGCAATAGCTTCAACCGAGGACATCTCCCCTAATGTTTCTTCACGGACGCTCTCGGCTACAATTGACGTAGAAGCGTGCGCCCATGTGCTTCAAACCGGTTACTTAGGGTGACCCGTGACCTCCAGAGAAAACGTTTGTTGGAAATGTTTTCATCATTTGTTTTGTCCTGAAGTGGTGAGTTGCGATGCGAGGATTGACTGCATGGAATCGTTTGAGGCATGTAGACGAGAAGATGCCTTCGAGCTATCTGCACCGAAATGTAGAGTCCAAAAAAGAAAAGGAGCATCAGTCTAATGATAAGTGGTATTTTAAGAGGGCATTGCAAAGGAGCATTTCCTAGTGTTTGCGGCTGGTTGAGGAATACACGAAGATTGAAAGGATAAATGTTATTGATGAAAGGGACCGCAGCCGAGGACTCTGCGTGGGCGCTCATCGCTCGATTGCAGGCAGGCTTGAGGAGCTCCCGAGAGGAACATAGAGGTGAAACAGAACGATTCGATCCATTTCTCGTAATCAGCCTCCAACAAACAGAGTCTCGCAAAAATAAGAAGTTGGGACCCATTACCTTTAGCAATCCCATAAACTTAACAGTCATGGCAAAGATGCAAGATTATAAAAACCGAAGGCTTACAACCAAGCCCACTAACGGCGACATTGAAAGCCTCATCAATGTTCAGATCGCATGACCAAAAGAAATCAGCGTCTATATTCTTTTTAATGGCAGCACAGATCTCGAAAAATCTACAACTGTTCACCTCGGCGATGTCAGAGACAAACCTGACGACCGTTTAAACGAAGCACTTTCGGTAAGAAAGATCCTATTGTGTAAAACCTTCCAAAAGTACCATTCAGAGAACTAAAAAGTATAATCAAATGAAGCACCTAGACCAACCATCTTCAGAGAAGAATAAAAAACAAAATCAATAAAGAAAAAAAATCATCAGAGAGGATTGAAAGTTCTTGAAAATGGATTTTCCAAAAAATTCCAAAATGAATAAAAAGGCATAGATTAATAACTTACATGCATACATGAAAGCAATAGATGTATCTACATCTAGTCATTTCCATTTAAATGTCAATATCTAAAACAATCAATCTATTCATATTCATGTCTCAATTATTTTCATATCAATGAAAAAATGGTTATCCATATTAAAAGAATATTCTATATGTATATCACAATAAACATGTACATGGAAAAACATATCATTTTATACATCTATATCTGTCTCTATCTATATCTATCTCTATCTCTACATCTATATCTATGTTTATATGTATATCTGTATCGATATCTTTATCCATATCTATATATCTATGTCTACATCTATATCTATATCTATATCTACATCTACATCTATATCTATATCTATATCTATATCTATATCTATATCTATATCTATATCTATATCTATATCTATATCTATATCTATGTCT
>SZWC01024412.1:0-25816 GCA_023375785.1 Penium margaritaceum | reverse complement strand
CATCAGTGTGCACATGGCCAAGACGGCGATGCAAGAGCTGGATATCAGCTGGAGAAAGGGAAGGCGCGACGTGAGCAAGGGACAAGCCAACAGCGGGTGCAGAGGGGGCATGAAGGGGAACACGATACAGCTTGGCACACTTCACCCCCCGCAAGATGACGTGACCAGAAGAGCAAAGACGGACAGTGCCCACGCCCTGACTAGCGGCAAAATCCATGCCCTGATCATCGAGGGACGTCATTGATAGCAGGCTGAGTTCCAACGAAGGCACGAACAGAACGTCAGGCAGAAACAGCATGCCACCGGGGCCGACAAAACGGACAACACCAACGCCTTGGACGGGAAGGAGCTGGCCGAAACCAGTGCACACAAAGCAAACAGAGCCGACAGGACCCAAGGAGACAAAAGCGGACCGAACAGAGGTCATGTGATGGGTGGCTCCGGAGTCGAGGACCCAGAATCCACCAGAGACACGGACATTGGGAAGGACGCCACAGGTGGCAACAATGCCGACGGAGGGCGGGGATGAGTCACAGGCAGCAAGACAACGAGGGAGAACGACAGACTGCCAGTGCTCGACCCAAGGAACAGACGAGGATGGCAACCCAAGAACGTGACCGGGGGGGTCCCCACGAAGGACGGTGTCAGTCTGACGGGCAAGACCTCTGGCCAACGAAGACACACTCTCACCTCCCTGATCACGAAGGTGAAGATGGTGGAGGAGAGACTGCTCCAGTTGGCGCTCGCTGTCGACGGAGGCTGCAGACGATGGAGCAGGCGCGCTCGAGGGAGAGGCGAACCACGAAGGAGGGACGTAGGCCGAGGATGGTGGGCCCGCAAAAGCGAGCGCTCCATAGGGCGGCTGCCAGCCCCAAGGGTAGAGGACAGGCGGATGGACGCCGGCGACACCGGCGGTGGAGTAGGCCTGAGCTGGGGAGGGACTAGCAGACGAAGTAGAGCAGGAGCTCGAGCTGGAGCTGATGCCAGGAGAAGAAGAGGAGGGCCCGCTGATGCGAGCCCAATGAGCACGCATGGCGCGTGCGAGGCGGACGTCGTCAGGGGTTGCAGGGCACTTGCGAGCGGAGTGCTCAGAGGAGCCACAGTTCCAGCACACCACCTCACCAGGAACACGAGACGGCGCAGCAGATTTGCCCTTCCCTTTGCCTTGCCCACGACCGCGTCCACGTCCACGACCCTGGGAGGCAAGGGCCGTGGCCGTAGAGGTAGAAGAGGAAAAAGAAGACGATGGAGACGAGGCCGATGGAGCAGCGGAGGAAGAAGTGGAGGTGGCGATGGAGACGACGGCCACCCCTGCGACTGCAGTGCGATGAAGGCGCTTGTTTTGGAGGCTCGTCCACCACGCTGCAAGCCTATCAGCGACAAAGTCCCAGAGGGCACCAACGCCTGGAGGGGAATCGGGCGGAACAGGCTGGGAGGCAAGACGCTGCAACTCGTCTGCTTTGACATCACGGAGGAGGTCGGACAGCTCGGGGATTAACCCGTTGACCATGGTGTGCACAGCTGTTAGCTGACCTGGTGCGGCCTTATCAAGTTCGCGAAGCAGCTTGAGCCCGCGTGCCCAATAGGCGTCGGCCGACTCGTCCGCTTGCATTAAGAGCATGTTGAACTGAACGGTGAGAGCACTTTGTGCCGCCTGACCTGTGACTGTCGTGCGCCGACGAAGCATGGTGTACGCACCGACTGGGTCAGCCAGACGCTGAACAGCGGGGTTAGCATTGTAAGTGCCAACCTCGTCGACGAGTGTCTCAGGGGCAGCAGCAATAAGGGCGCGGACAGCGCGAGCAAACTCGTCAGCGACAGGGGTGAAGGAAGGTATGGCAGGGAAGTAGTATTCCCAAAGACGTTCTCCCTGAGCCCATGCACTAAACCGGGTCTCCCAGGAAGAGAAAGCAAGTCCAGTAGAAAAGACAGGAGGCTGGGAGAAGAAGTCATGCTGGCGGGAGACTGTGGCAGGAGAGACAGCAGATGGGGTGACAGCAGGGTTAGAGGCAGCAGAGTTAGCACCAGGTGGGGTGGAAGAGACACCGGCACCGGCGCCAGCAGAGGAGCCAGCGGGCAGGACAGAGGCAGCAGGCAGTCGCTTGAGCACAAGCGCAGCCACCTCATCTGTGAAGGCGGCGCGATTGTCATTCGCGACTTTGAGACGCTCTTCAGCATCACGCTAAGCGTCGCGAGCGAGGGCCAGCTGGCGCTGAAGGTCTGCTATGACCGACTCGTCGTCACCAGGCATGGTGACGACTAATGGGCCCTGCTGAGAAAACTTTGGCAGAGTTTCCCCCGCCCCAGTGGGCGTGGGAAAACTGGGAATGCCTTAGGCACGATGAATATGTGCTGCAAGACAGCCCGACCCAAATCACACAGACAAGCCACCGTAGAGAAAAGAGACAGAGGGCAAGAGAAGGGAGATGCAAACGAGGAGATCTCACGAGGCGTGTGAGGGGCTGCGCAAAAGAGCAAGAACAGGCGGGACAATAGAAGCAGCTGTAGCGGAGAGCACAGAGACGCAAGATGCAACCGGCACAATCAGTGCCAGGCAGCCTGTGGTGAAGGCGGCGCCAACGGTAGGAAGGATCGCTGCTGCAACAACGGCCGCTGTGACGAGTGTGGTGATGTCGGAGGGTGCAGATGCAGATGGTACAATAGCGACGGCTGTGGAGGTACGAATGGCCGTAGCTGCAGCGGATACGGCAGAAGCTGCAGAAGCTGTTGCAGAGGCCACAGATGATGCAGTTGCCTCTAGCTGTGTCCCAATGTCAGCAGCTGCCAAAGCCAACGGTCCGGCTACAACGGCCGCCTCAGTGTAGGACTCAGCGGTGCGGCCAGCTGAGGTTGATGCAGGGGCACGTGCTACTCTAGTTGCGGCGGCAAAGGTGGAAGCAGCTGCAGCTGCCGCGTCTATCACGGCGGACACGGTACGTGTGAAGGTGCGAGTGAGCTTTAGCGCATCCTGACGCCAAGTTGAGTGCGGCGACGCAGCAGCGGTGTCGTGCGGCTGCTCAATCCCCCCAGAGGCACCAGGGGAGGGAGGGCTTACCAAGCGTTGTAGTGCCGAGCTCTCCCCTGAGTCGCCACCAAGATCCTCCCAGTGCGCCAGCATGACGGCGACCACCACCAGACGGTGGTACGGAGACTGCTACAAGGTTGCAGTGCCGATCCTCTACAATGCCGCTTGCTGCTCCTGTCACGTTGGTTATGCAGCTGCTGCTGCTACCGTACTGCTGCTGAGCTGCTGCTAAGCTGTTTGCTGAGCAGCTACTGATCTGCTGCTGAGCTGCTGCTGATCTGTTTGCGAGCTGCTGCTGAGCTGCTGCTGAGATGATGCTGCGCTTCTCCTAAGATGCTGCTGCGAAGCTACTGAGTTGTTGCTGAGCTGCTGAGTTGCTGCTGAGCTGTTTGCTTACGGCTATTGAGTTGCTGCTGAGCTGCTGCTGAGCAGTTTGCTGAGCAGCTGCTGATCTGCTGCTGAGCTGCTGCTGAGCTATTTGCTGAGCTGCTGCTGAGTTGCTGCTGAGCTGATGCTACGCTGCTACTAAGATGCCGCTGCGAAGCTGCTGCTGAGCTGCTGCTGAGGTGCTGCTGCTGGGCTGTTGCTGCAAAGCTGCGGAGCTAGATCCACTACTGCTGGGATTCTGTGAGGCTGCTACTGCTGAGCTGCGGAAGCTGAGCCGTTGTTCATGTTGCAGCTGCTGCAAATGCTGCTAGGAGACGGCGACGGACCCCCCACGCTGCCAAAAAATTTTCGGCAGCGTTTCCCCCGCCCCAGTGGGCGTGGGAAATATGGGAAGGCCGTGGGAACACTTGTAGGAACCTGTTCCAACCCCACCTAACCCAGGAATAGAGGGGAGCCCAACCAGCAGGAGGAGGGGAAGACCAAAGAGCCCTGACGGCAGAATGCCGTCACCCGCTGCTGCTAAGGCTACAGCAGTCAGCTGCTGCTGTGCTAGTAGATTGTGACGGCGGGGTGGATGCGCGACGCCAAGCGTGGCCGTCGCGGGTTTGGCCCAGAATACGTGGGCGGCAGATCGATCCGCTGCGAGTCTTCCACGCAAACCTTGCTCTGATACCAGTAGGTTGTTGTGCTAGACAAGTAAGCAGCAGCTGGGGTAATGCTAGGAAGACACCAAGCAAGCGACGGTGTTAACGTGGAAGTTTAGAAGTAAGTCAGAGAGCACAAAAACACACACGACGGGTAACAAGCAACGAAGTGGTAGCCGTCGGGTGGGGGGGGAGCGAGCGAGCGAGCAGCGATCTCGATCTTGCACGCTCTCTCCCAAGTTCACTGAACTGAACTAAACTACCCACTAAAAGTTGCAACCTGTCAACTAGGTCACTGGAGGGAAGACATGCCAAAGAGCAGGCCAGAGTGTGAACCCGACGCAAATGTGTGTGCACAAATGCACGCCAGCCACAGAGCCGTGAGATTTGATGCCCGGCTGATGCCCGGCTGTGAGACTCGCTGTGAAGTCATGCCACCACGGCGTAGCAGCCAGTAGGGGTTGCCTCTCTCCAGTTAGTCACCTGCGTCAGCGAGGTGAGTGTGCAACGAGGCCAGAGGTCACCGTGTGGTACTGACACAAACCCAATAGCAACATGTGTGAAGCCAACGAGAACATTGTACAACCTGAGCGTATCATTGCTGCACAGGGCCACTTGGTTCGCACGGCAGCCATGTTGATTTACTCTCGTGCACAAACGTGTGTGTGTGTGTGTGTGTGTGTGTGTGTGTANCTGACACAAACCCAATAGCAACATGTGTGAAGCCAACGAGAACATTGTACAACCTGAGCGTATCATTGCTGCACAGGGCCACTTGGTTCGCACGGCAGCCATGTTGATTTACTCTCGTGCACAAACGTGTGTGTGTGTGTGTGTGTGTGTGTGTGTGTGTGTGTGTGTGTGTGTGTGTGTGTGTGTGACAGACAGTGTATTGGTAAGTCAGCACTTGAGCACCAATACGAACACCCCCTGGCCCACACACAAAGAACCACACAAGTCACAAGAGGCAACACGGGAGTCACATAGAGGGAGAACAATGCACACCAGAGAGTTGTTAGAGGGAAATGCCATTCAGGCTCAGTTAGGGACAGAGGACTCACATGTTAGACCAACTGCATGCACAACAAACTTGATCGAACTAGAGCTGAGTGCCTTGGTCAAGAAATCAGCCCGCTGAGCTCATGTGTCCACTTGGACAACCTTCACGATACAAGCAGTGTTGCATTCACAAACAAAGTGTTTCTCGATGTTGATATGCTTGGTGCGTGAATGGTGCATGCCATGATTTTAAGCAATGGCCTTTATGATTTGGTTGTCATATTGCAGAGAACCACACACTTTCAAAAGTACCTGAGCTTAGAGCGACGTACTCGAATTTGCTAAACTGCGTGCAATGTAGCTCTCCTTGTTGCTTTTCCAAGACAAAACAGTGCCTCCCACCAAGACGACATAGCCTGATCGAATTCACGCATCAGTTTCATGAGCCCAGTCGCTATCAGTGTAACTATCAACAATTAAAGAAAATTGTGCTTTTTAGCACAGCACAACCCACGATGTCAGGAGTGCATATCTAATGACGCAAAGGGCAGCCTCAAGATGACGCTACCGTGGGCATTGAGAGAGTTGTACCTTGTAGTTAACCCAACGTCTCAGCTCTTTGTAGTGGTGAGGTACATTATAGAGCTCATGATTGGAAGATAGTGAGTGACCTTGACTTCCCCTCCCCAGCAGGGCCTCATGAGGTGTTTTGAGAGGTCTCTAACCAGTTGAGCTCATGGGTGTGGAGGCTAGTGGAATCGCCGCAAGCAAGGGAGCAAAACGCTCACCACGACAACGGATGTGGGCAGCCTGATGTACATGTAATGTTCGATGTGGAAACTCCCTCTCAAGCTCCACGCCAAGGAACACTCAAGCAGGGCCAAGTTCCTTCATCTTGTAGACACACTACACTAGAGAATGCACAGATAGCACAGCGAAGGGAATCGGGAAGGCAATGAGCAAGACATCAACATAGACAAGGACATCAGCAAGAGGAGACGATGGAGGACCAAGAAACATTGCAAGATCAATAGCACTACCACAGTATCAACCCCTTTCAAGTGTGGCAGTGACCTCCATGTTCGAGCAATGAGGAGACTCCTTGATCCCATACAAGGCCTTGCGAAGGCGCCATGTTTTGCTGGTTCCATCGATAAAGCCAGGTGGTTGTACCATGTAGATCCCCTCATCCACTGTACTAGGCAGAAAGACATTATCTACATCCATCTGTTGGAGTTCCCTGTCATGATGTGCCATTAGATTGAGAGGAGCACAGGCAGTGTTGTAGTGCCCGATGGGTGCAAACGCCTCATCAAAGTATACACTAAGGATTTGCAAGAAGCCCTTGGCGGCTAGACGTGCCTCGTAATGATCAACATCACGATTGGGCTTCAGCTTGTCCCAATGTACAGAGACAGCCCTTCAACCAAGCAGTAAGTCCAATAGCCTGTACACCCCATGCTCTTGGAGAGAATCCAGCCCCTCTTTCATGGACGCCTCCCAAAGAGACAGGTCGATGGTTTCGCGAGCCACTCTCACTGTGGTGGGCTCAGAGCCCAAAGGGGAGAGGTCACTGGCGGAAAAACAAGCAGCGACATAGTTGGCCAGAGGTGTCAACTGCTGGAAATCCTGTGCCAGGGTGCATGACACCAACACCAAGACCATCCAAGGCATTGGTGGCGAGGCCCAAGGCACAAAGGCCGGGGTCATCCAACACAACACCACTAAGGAAGGAAGTGCACAAAGTCGGCCTCCACGAGTGTAAGGTTCAGGACATGGGAGGGCCCGACTGCAAAGATTTTCCATGAGAAAAGCCATGGGAGAGTGAGCAACAACAGACGCAGGGATAGAAGAGGAGAAAGGGGACTGGTCAGGAGACAAAGGAGGACAAGAGAGTCGGTCAACAGAGGGAGGTTCAGATGAAGCGCGAGTCAAAGAACATGGGCGCTGAGGAAATAGAGGCACCATGGGAGTCCTCATCAGATGGAACAGATGGGGAGGGAATGGATGCTGCATCACTGCCAGAGTGCATGGCATCATCGGTACTGTTGGCCGGATCTGAGGCAACAGGAACGGCCAAAGGAGAGATTTCCATCCCCCAAAACAAGGGAGCGGGACAAGGGTGGCGGAAGAGGCAAGAAAAACAAGATCATGTTCAAAGAAAAATTCAAAGAAAAGGGCATCACAAGACTCAATGACACCAAAAAAAGAGAAACTCCAAAAGTGCCTCACTTTGGACTGAGAGGAGATACCAAGGAAGACAAAGATATGACCCCGACTTGAATAATTGTCATCTTGCATGTCATCAAGGAGCAACAACCCATCCCTAGACACAAGCAAGGAGAAGCTCAACACAATGAACAGTCCAACATAGGTAAGTCATAATGTCACGTGGGCGGGGACCATGGGGAATTCGGTTCTACACCTAGGTCATGTAGGAGATTGCCTTGAAGGCAAAGAGAGGGGGGAGACGAGACTCAGTAAAGAGAGAGCGTGCACCATGAGAAAGTATACGGTTCTAGCATTCAAACACACCATTCTATTGGGATATGTAGGGAGCTGAGGAATCCATACGCACCCCACGAGAGATAAGAAAACAAGATGAAGGACCAAAGAATTCACCGCCATGGTCAGAGTAGAACACACGCAGTTGACGCTGACATGCACACTTAGCCTGAAGAAGCCACTCCTCGAGCACATCGGTGATGTCATCCTTGTGATGCAGAGCAAATATCCATAAAAAAGGCGAGAAGTCATCAGTCAAACAAAGAACATAGCGGCCAAGACCACCGAGAAGTCACGAGGGAGTGGAGCCATTACGTGGACAAGTTTAAGAGGATGGGAGGTGATGTGGTCAGATGTGGAGAAGGAAGTGCAATGAATCTTGCCTTGGATTGAATCAAGACAATCGGACGTGAAAGGGGGTACAAAGGAGGCAGGATCAAGACCTTGGGAAGGATGTATGTATTGTAGGCTGTCAATGGCAGTGGTATGAATGTGAGAGAGACGTCGATGCAGAAGACGTGTATGCTCTAGAGACAACGACGGCGAGACAAGGATGAGTGCAGAGGCACCGGAAGATGGAAGAAGAGACATGGGAAAACAGAAGTGACGATCACAACGGAAACCATGCAGCACAACACGACCAGAGGACTACAACATGACGGTACCTATGCCACGGCTGGACACGAAGTCCATACCCTGGTTATCAAGGGTGGCCACACACAGCAGGCTGACCTCAAGGTCAGGCAGGTCTGGCAGGAACAAGTCCCTTGACCCAACAAAACAAACAACACAAACACCCTGGATGAGTAGCAGTTGGCTTGAGCCTATGCAGAAAAACACACAGAACCAACGGGACAGAGGGAGACAAGCACAGAGCGACAAAACATCATATGATATGTGGAGCTATAATCAATGAGCGAGAAATTGGAGGAAGAATGATTTGATGGCAATACGTGAGAGATAGCGAAAGTGCAAAATCCAGGGCAGGATGGCTGACCAAACGGAGCAAGGAAACAAGGGAGGGAGGTGAGCTGCCAGTGCACCACCGAAGGAGTATTAGTAGGCAGAATTCCATGTGGTGCCCACAAGGGAGCATCTCAAAGCTGAGAATCATCCTGACAGGCATATGGGGATGCAGTGATTGGAGGGAGGGAGCCAGCCAAGTCCCACAGTGCCAGATGGCTGGAAAACAGCGTGGTGAAGCCGGCCCAAAGGCACAGAGGATGAAAAGAGCTAATGGGAGTGGAGACACAAGCAGATCTTGCAGGAGACGGAGATAAGGAGTTGGTGGATAGACCAGATGCCGTGGTAGTGCGTGCCCACCGTGCACGTAGAGCACCTTAGGTGAACACTAATTTTGCTCTAGTTGCACCTTATTTGCATGCTAGTTACACCCTAGTTGTGCCATAGTTTGGTCATAGTTACGCTCTAGTTGCACCCTTTTTGCACCCTAGATGCGCCCTAGATACACTCTAGTTGAGCCCTAATTACGTCCTTGTTGACCCCTAATCTCCCCCTAGTTGCGCCCTAGTTACGCCCTAGTTGAGCCATGTTTTTGCCCTAGTTGTACCCTTGTTGCGCCCTTGTTGTGTCCTAGTTGTAGCCGACTCATTCCCTTGTTGCAACCTAGTTACGTCTTAGTTACGCCCCAGTTGTGCCCTAGTTGTGCCCTTATTGTGCCCTAGTTGCGCCCTAGTTGCGCACTAGTTGTTTCCTGGTTGCATCATAGCCACAGCCTAGTTGCTCCCTAGTTGTGCCCTAGTTGTGCCTTAGTTGCACCCTAGTTACGGCTTAATTGTGTCCTAGTTGCGGCCCAGATGCACACTTCTTGTGCCTTCGTTGCACCGTAGTTGCACCCTAGTGGTGCCCTAGTTGTGCCTTGGTTGCTCCCTGGTTTTGCACTAGTTGTGCCCTAGTTTTGTCCTAGTTTTTTCCTAAAAGTGCTCTACTTCCATCATAGTTGTGCCCCGGTTATGCCCTAGTTACCCCCTAGTTGCAATCTAGTTGTACCCTAGTTGCGCCCTATTTGCACCCTAGTTGCACCCTAGTCGTGTCCTAGTTGTGCATGATTGCACCCTATTTACGCCCTAGATACATTCTATTTTCACCCTAGCTGCATCCTAGTTGCACACTAGTTGTGCCTTTGTTGCTCCCTAGTTGTGCCAAGGTTGTGTCCTGGTTGCGCCCCAGATGCGTATTGGTTGCGCTCTTGTTACACCCTCGTTTCTCTCCAGCTATGGTCCAGTTGCGCCCTAGTTGCGCCCGTTTCACCATAGTTGTAACCCAATTGTGCCCCAGTTGCATCCTAGTTGTGCCCTAGTTGCGTCCTACTTGCGCCCTAGTTACGCCCTAGTTACACCCCAGTTGCATCCAGGTTGTGCTCTAGATATGCCCTAGTTCCGCCTTAGGTGCACCCTACCTATGCCCTAGTTCCGTCTTACTTGCATCCTAGTTGTGCCCTAGTTGGGTCGCCATAGCGTCCTAGTTGTGCCCTAGTTGCACCCTAGTTACGCCATAGTGAGGCCCTAGTTTTCCCCTATTCTCACCCTTGTTACGCCATTGTTGCACCCTAGTGATATCCTAGTTGCATCTTTGTTGCACCCTAGTCATGCCCTAGTTCCGTCGTTGTACCCTAGTTGTGTCCAAGTTACATTGTAGTTACATCCTAGTTGCGCCCTATTTGCACCCTAGCTACACCCTAGTTGTGTCCTAGCTGTACCCTAGTCGCACCCAAGTTGCAACCTTGTTGCATCAAGTTGCACCCTAGTTGCATCCTAGTTACGCTGTAATTATGTCCTAACTAGGCCCTTATTGCGCCCTAGTTGCGCCCCGGTTCCACCCTAGTTGTGGCTAAGTTACACCCTAGTTGTATCCTAGTTACGCCCTAGTTCTGTCCTAGTTGTGCCTCAGTTGCGCCTTAGTTTGGTCCTAGTTGCATTCTAGTTGTATCCTAATTGTGCCCTGGTAACGCCCGAGTTGCGTCCTACTTACGTCCTAGTGGTATCATAGTTATGGCCTAGTTTTGCACTAGCTGCGCCATAGTTGCGCCATAGTTGCGCTCCAGTGCATCCTAGATGCGCTTTAGCTGTGCTCTTGGTGGATCATAGTTGCGCCCAAGTTACGCCCTAGTTGCATCCTATATGCACCATAGTTGTGCCCTAATTGCGACCTATTTTTTCCCTAGTTGTGCCCTAGTTATTCACTAGTTGCGCCCTACTTTCACCATAGTTGCGTCCTAGTCACGTCCTAGTTGCACCCTAGCCACATCCAAGTTGCACCCTAGTTGCACTTGAGTTGTACCCTAGCTGCGCCCAAGATGCACCCTAGTTGGGCACTTGTTGTGCCCTAGTTATGCAATAGTTGCACACTGGTTGTGCACTAGTTATGCCCTAGTTGCACCCTAGTTGTGCCACAGTTACGCCCTAGTCAGGCCCTAGTTGTACCCTAGTTACGCCCCAGTTGCGCCCTAACTGCGCCCATGTTGCACCCTACATGTGCCCTAGTTGCACCGTAGTTACGTCCTAGTTGCATCCTATTTGCATCCTAGTTGCACCTTGGTTGCGGCCTAGTTGTTCTATAACTGCGGCCTCATTGCACCGTAGTTGCATCCTAGCTAGGTCCTAGTCGCGTCGTAGTTCCAACCTACTTGTGCCATTGTTGCACCCTAGCTGCGGTGTAGTTGCATTCTAGTTGCATCCTAGTTGCTCCCAAGTTCCATCCTAGTTTTTTCCTAGTTACACCATAGTTTCATCCTAGTTGCGCAATAGTTGTGCCGTTGTTGCGTCCTACTTATACCCTAATTGCGCCCTAGCTGCAGCCTAGTTGTGGCCTAGTTGCACCCTAGTTGTCCCCTAGTTCCACCTTAGCTGCAGCCTAGTTGCACATCAGTTTTCCCTAGTTGCGCCTTGGTTGCAATTTTTTCAGACCCTAGTTCAACGCAAGTTGCTCCCTAGTTGTGTCCTATTTGTGCCCTCGTTGTTCTCTTGTTGGACCCTTGTTACACCCTAGTTGTACCCTAGTTGTGTCCTAGTTGTGCCTCCATTGCGCGCTAACTACGGCCTAGTTGCACTCTATTTGCATCCTTGTTGCACCGTAGTTGCGCCCTTGTTGCGCGTAAGTTTTGCCCTAGGTGCACCGTAGTTCCACCCTAGTTTTGACCTAGTTGAATCCTAGGTGCACCATAGCTACACCTTTGTTGGACCCTTGTTTTGCTGTAGATGTACCCTAGGTGCATCCTTGTTGCATCCTAGTTGCACCCCAGTTGCTCCCTAGTTGCACCTTAGTTGCATCCTGGTTGCGCCCAAATTAAACCCTAGTTGCACCCTAGTTGCACCCAAGTTGCCTATTTACGCCCTTGTTGTGCCCTAGTTGCATCCTAGTTGCGCCCTACTTGTACCCTAGTTGCGCCCTCGTTGCACCCTAGTTGCACCCTGGGTAAGGCCTTGTTGTGTCCTGGTTGCACCGTACTTGTGCCCTAATTGTGCCCTAGTTGTGTCCTACTTGCGTCCTAGCTGTGAAGTAGTTGCAACCTTGTTGTGCCCTACTTACACCCTAGTTACGACGTAGCTATGTCCTAGTTGCACTCTAGCTGTGCCCTAGTTGTGCCCTAATCACAACCAAGTTGTTCCCTAGTTGCATTTTGGTTGAGCCCTAGATCTGTTGTATTTGTACCCTAGTTGTGTCGTAGTTTCATCCTAGTTGCGCCCCAGTTGCGCCCTAGCTACACCCTAGTTACACAATAGTTTCACCCTAGTTGTGCCCTAATTACACCCAAGTTGTTCCCTAGTTGTATTTTAGTTACGTCCTAGTTGAGCCCTAGTTGCACCCTAGTCGTAGCCTAGTTCCTTCCTAGTTACGCATAACATGCGACCTAGTTGCAACCTAGTTGCGCCCCAATTGTGCCCTAGTTGCACTCCAGTTACATCCTTATGACACCCTAGTTGTGTCCTAGTTTGGCCCAACTTGCACCCTATTTCCATCTGTTTTGTACCGTAGGTGTTCCCCACTTGTGTCCTGGTTGCGCACTAATTGTACCCTAGTTGCACACTAGCTATGTCCTAGTTTTTCCATCGTTGCGCTTTAGTTGCGCCCTAGGTACGCCATTGTTGCGGCCTAGTTACGCCCTTGTTGTGCCCTAGTTGTGACCTAGATGTGCCCTAGTCACACCCCAATTGCGCCTTAGTTGCACCCTAGTTGCGCCCTACTTGCGCCCTACTTGCACCCTAGTTGTGCCCTCGTTGCTGCCTAGTTAGACCCTAGTTGCACCATATTGCCTCCTAGTTACACCCAAGTTGAGCCCTATTTGCGCCAAAGTTGCACCCTGCTTGCAAGTAGTTGCACCCTTCTTAGGCCCTAGTTGTGCCCAAGTTTTTCCCTAGTTGTACCCTGCTAAAGGCCTGGTTGCATCCTAGTTGTACCCTTGTTGCGCCCTAATTGCGCCGTTGTTGTGTCCTAGTTGCGTCCTAGTTGCGACATTGTTGTGCCCTGGTTGAGTCCTAGTTACGCCCTAGTTGTGCCCTTTTTGCATCCAAGTTGCACCCTATCTACGCTCGTATTGCGTCCTAGGTGTGTCCCAGTAACGCCCTAGTTGAACACTAGTTGCACACTAGTTGCACACTAGTTGCACCCTAGTTGCGCCCCTAGTTGTGCCCCAGTTCTCCCATGTTTGTGCTATGGTTGCAATCTAGTCACGCCCCTTATTACAACGTAGTTCCACCCTTTTTGCGTCCCTGTTCTACCCTGAATGCACTATCGTTTCGACTCAATCAGACCATGTATTCGCTCTAGTTACACCCTAGTTACACCCTCATTACACTCTAGTTGTGCCCTAATTGCATCCTAGTTATGTCCTAGTACCACCCTGTTGCATCCTAGTTGCACCCTAGTGGCGCCCTAGTTGCGTCCTGTTTACACCCAAGATGTATCCTAGTTGCAACTTAGTTGCACCCTTGTTGGACCCTAGCTGCGTCATAGTCTTTCCATAGATGCACCCTGTTTAAGGCCTAGTTGTGCCCTAGTTGTGCCCTCATTGCACCCTAATTGCACCCTAGTTGTGCCCAAGATGCAACCTAGTTTGGTCCTATTGTACCCTAGTTAAGTCCTAGTTGTGTCCTAGTTGTGCCCTAGTTACCCTCCACTTGCACCCTAGTTGTGCCCTAGTTGCGTCCTAGTTGCATCCTAGTTGCAACCTAATTGCGCCCTAGTTGGGTCCTAGTTTTTCCCTAGTTGCACCCTACTTGCGTCCTAGTTACGCCCTAGTGGTGTCCTAGTTACGCCTAAGTTGCGTCCTTCTTGCACCATAGTTGCACCCTAGTTGCGCCCTAGTTCTGTCCTAGTTGTGCCTTAGTTGTGCCTTAGCTGGACCTTATTTGCACTCTAGCTACGCCCTAGTTGCGCCCTAGATACGCCCAAGTTGAGTCATTTTTGCGCCCTAGTTGAGCCTTAGTTACGCCATAGCTGCACACTAGTTGCGCCATAGTTCCGCGTGAGTTACACCCGAATTGTTTCCCCGTTGTGTCCCAGTTGCACCCAAGTTGTACCCTAGTTATGTCCTAGTTACACTCTAGTTGTGTCCTAGTCTCGTACTAGTTGTGCCAAAGTTGCACCCTTGTTACGTCCTAGTTGCGCCATAGTTACGCCCTAGTTATGCCCAAGTTGCGCCCTAGTTGTACCCTAGTTGGGCCCTAGTTGAACCCTTATCACACACTAAATGTGCCCTAGTTGTGCCCTAGATACGCCCTTGTTTTACCCTAGTCATCTCATGTTTGACTTATAGTTGCACCCTAGTTATGCCCTTGTTGCATCGTAGTTGGACTCTTGTTGTGCCCTCCTTACAACATGCTTATGCCCTCTCTACACCCTAGTTGTGCCCTAGTTGCGTCCTAGTTAATTCCTGGTTACACCCTATGTGTGCCTTGTTATACCTACTCGTGTCCTCTTTACACCCTTGTTGTGTCCTAGTTGCACCCTAGTTACGCCCTAGTTGAACCCTAGTTACGACCAAGTTGTGCCCTAGTTGTGCCCTAGTTATGCCCTAGTTGTGCCCTAGTTGTGCCATAGCCATGCCCCAGTTGCACCCTCGCTACGTCCTAGTTGCATCCAATTTGCATCCTATTTGTGTCTAGTTACGACCAAGTCGCGTCCTAGTTGTGCCCTAGTTGCATCCTGGTTACGCCCTAGCTTTTCTCTAGTTGCGTCCTAGTTACTTCCTATTTACACTTTAGTTGAGCCCTTGTTGTGCTTTAGTTGCACCCTAGTTGTGCCCTAGTTTTGCCCGAGTTGTGCCCTAAATGCGCCTTAGTGGAATCCTAGTTGCAGCCTAGTTGTGTCATAGTTCTGCCCAAGTTACACCCTAGTCGCTTCCTAGTTTCACCCTAGTTGCGTCGTAGTTGCATCCTAGTTTTGCTCCATTTATACCCTAGCTACGTCCTACTTGCGCACTAGCTATGCCATTGTTCCACCCTATTTATATCCTAGGTATGCCCTAGTTGCAACCTAGTTGCTCCTTGGTTATGCCCTAGTTGCGCACTAGTTGCACCATAGTTACATCCCCGTTACACCCTAGTTACGCCCTAGTGGCATCCTAGTTGTACCCCAGTTGCACCCTTGTTGCGCCCTAGTTGCATCCTAGTCTCCTCTAGTTGCGCCCTAGTTGTGTCCTAGCTATGCCCTGGTTGCATCCTAGCTGCACCCAAGTTGCATCTTAGTCGCATCCAAGGTGCACCCTAGTTGTTCCCTAGTAATACCCTTGTTGCAAACTAGTTGTGTCCTAGCTGTACCCTAGTTACACTCTCGTTGCGCCCTTGTTACACCCTATTTGTACCTTAGTTACACCCTAGTTTCCCCTTAATTGCGCCCTAGCGGCACCCTAGTTGCACACTAGTTTCACCCTTCTTGTGTCCTAGTTGTGCCCTAGTTTCACGCAAGTTTCATCCTAGATGCATTCTAGTTGTACCCTAGTTGCCCCCAAGGTGCACTTAATTCTTTCCTAGTCGCACCCTATTTGTGCCCTAGTTGCGCCCTTGTTGCGACCAAGTTGTGACCTATTCACATCTTTGTTCTACCCTAGATACATCCTATTCACACTGTAGTTCTGTCCTAGTTGCGCCCTAGTTGCACCCTAAATGTGCCCAAGTTGTGCCCTAGGTGTGCCCAAGTGGTTCCCCAGTTGGGCCCCAGTTGCACCCTAGTAGCACCCCAGTTGCACCCTTGCTGTGCCCTACTTACACAATAATTGTGCTCTTGTTGCACCCCAGTCGAGCCCTAGTTGAGCCCTCATTGTAGATTGTTGTGCCCTACCTGCGCCCTAGTCGTGCCCAAGTTGCGTCCTAGTTGTGTCCTAGTTGCGCCATTGTTGCAACTTAGTTGCACCCTATTTGTGCCTTAGCTGCGCACTAGTTGTGCCCTAGTTGTACCTTAGTTGTGTCCTAATTGCACCCTAGTTGTACCCTAGTTGCGTCCAAGTTCTACACTAGTTGTGCCCTAGTTTCATCCTAGTTGCACCCTAGTTGCATACTAGTTGTCTCCTAGTAGTTCCGTAGATGCGCCTTAGTTGTGCCCTAGTTGTACCCTAGTTGATCCCTAGTTGCATCCTAGTTGTAGCCTAGTTCCATCCTAATTGTGCCCACGTTGCGATAACGTTGCATCCTAGTTACGCCCTACGTGTCCCCTAGTGAAGGCCTCAACGTGTCATAGCTACAGTGTAGTTATGCCTAGTTGTGCCTACGTGCACCCTAGTTGCGCCTAGTAACACGCTCGTTGCATCCTAGTTGCACCCTAGTTGCGCATAGTTGAGTCTTAATTGCGCCCTAGTTGCATCCTAGTTGTGTCCTAGTTGTGCCCTCGATTCGCCCTGGTTGTGTCCTAGTAGAGTCCTAGTTGCATCCTAGTTTCACCCTAAATGCGCCCTAGATGCGCCCTGGTTGCATCCTTGTTGCACCCTTGTTGCACCCTAGTTGCTCCATAGTTGCACCCTTGTTGTAACCTAGTTATACCCTAGTTGTGTCCTAGTTGCGGCCTACTTATGCCCTTGTTGGGGCCAAGTTGTGTCCTAGTTATGCCCTAGTTGCGCCCTAGTTGCACCCTAGTTGCATCCTAGTTGTGTCCTACTTACGCCCCAATTGTGCCCTAGTTGTGTCCCAGTTGCGCCCTTTTTGCAACCTAGTTGCAGCCTAGTTGTGCCCTTGTCACGGTCTAGTTGTGGCTTAGTTGTGTCCTACATGTACCCTGGCTGCGCCCTAGTTATGTCCTAGTTGCACCCTAGTTGCACCCTTGTTTCACCCTAATTGTATCCTAGTTGTACCCTTGTTACATCTTAGTTACGCCTTAGTTGCGCCCTAGTTCATTCGTGGTTGCACCCTAGTTGCGCCCTAGTTACATCCTAGCTACGCCCTAGTTGTGCCCAAGTTGTGCCTTGGCTGTGTCCTAGTTGTGTTCGTGGTGGATCCTGGTTACGCCCCAGTGCTGCCCGAATTGTGACCATGCTGTGCCCTAGTTGTTTCCTAGTTGCACCCTCGTTGCACCCTATTTGCCCTCTAACTACACCCTATTTGTGTCCTCGTTTTGCCTTGGTTGCATCATGGTTGTTTCCTAGTTGCATCCTAGTTTCGCCCTAGTTGTTCCCTAGTTGCGTCCTAGTTGCACCCTAGTTTTGTCGTAGTTACGTCCTAGTTGTGCCCTAGTCGCGCAATAGCTACGCCACAGTTGCACCCTTATTGCATCCTAGTTTCGTCTCAGTTGAGTCCTAGTTGTGTTTAGTTACAGCCAAGCTTTGCACTAAATGTGTCCTTGTTTTTTCCTAGTTGCACCCAAGTTGTTCACTAGTTACACCCTAGTTGCACCCTAGTTGTACTCTAGTTGCTTCCTCCTTGTGCCCTTTTTGCGCCCTAGTTGCGCCCTGATTACACCCTAGTTGCGCTTTCATTGAGCCCTTTTTGTGCTCTAGTTGCCCCTTAGTTGTGTCCTAGCTTGGCCCAAGTTGCATTGCGCCCTTTTTGTGTCCTAGTTGTGCCCTAATTGCGCCCTAGTTGCGTCCTAGTTGCACCCTTGTTGCGTCCTAGTTGCATCAAGTTGCACAATAGTTGCACCCTAGTTGTACCCCAGTTGCGCCCTAGTTGTATCCCAGTAGCACACTAGTTATGTCATAATTGCACCCTAGTTGCGTCCTAGTCACTCCCTACTTGCAGCCTAGTTGCCCCTTAGTTGTACCCTAGTTTTGCCCTTGTTGCACAATGATTACGTCCACATTGCACCCTAGTTAAACCGTAATTGTATCCTAGTTGTGCCCTTGTTGCACCCTTTTTGTGTCCTAGTTGTATCCTAGTTGGCTCCAATTGTGCCCTAGTTGCACCCTAGTTGCGTCCTAGTTGCGCCCTAGTTGCACCCTAGTTACATCCAAGTTATGCCCTTGTTGTATCATAGATATCCTAGTTATGTCCTAGTTGCACCCTTATCGTAAACTAGTTGTGTCCTCGTTGTCTCCTAGATTCATCCTAGTTTGGTCCTAGTTGCATCCTAGTTGTGTCTTAGTTACACCCTAGGTGCGCCCTTGTTGCGGCCTAGTTGTGCCCTAGTTGCACCCTAGTTGTGCCCTAATTGCGCCTAAGTTGCACCCTAGTTACACCCTAATTATAACCTAGTTTCACCCTAGTTGCATCCTAATTGTTCCCTAGTTTTGCCCAAGTTTTTTCCTAGTTTTGTTCTAAATGAATTCTAGTTGTACTCTACTTGTGTCCTATTTGTGCCCTCGTTTTGCCCTAGTTTCATCCTAGATGCATTCTAGTTGTGCCATAGTTGCATCCTTAGTTACGCCCTAGTTGCACCCTCGTTGTGTCCTAGTTGCACCCTAGTTTCGCCCTTGTTGCGACCGAGTTGCGGCCTATTTACGCTCTTGTTGCACCCTATTTATGTCCTATTTACGCCATAGCTGTACTGTAGTTACACCCTAATTCCGCCCTGGTTATGCCCAAGTTGTGCCCTAGTTGTGTCCTAGTTGCTCCCCTATTGAGCCCCAGTTGCACCCTAGTAGCACCTAAATTGCACCCAAGTTGTGCCCTACTTGCACCATAGTTACACCCTCGTTGCACCCTGGGTTACCCTAGTTGCTCCCTAGCTGCATATCATTTGTACCCTACATGTGCCCTAGTTGTGTCAAAGTTGCACCCTAATCGTGTCCTAGTTGCACCATAGTTGCAACCTAATTGCAATCTAGTTGCGCCCTAGTTGCGCCCAAGTTCTGCACTGGTTGTGCCCTAGTTGCATCCTAGCTGAAACCTAGTTACACACTAGTTGCACCGTAGTTGCGGACTAGTTGTACCCTAGTTGCATCCTAGTTGTAGCCCAGTTGTGACCTAGTTGCACCCAAGTTGCTCCCAAGCTGCGCCCTAGTTGTGCCCTATGTGCGCCCTAGTTAAGCCCTCACTGTGCCATAGTTACATTGTAGTTGTGCCTAGTTGTGCTTACTTGCACCCTACTTGTGCCTAGTTGCACACTAGTTGCACCCTAGATGTGCCCTAGTTGCACCTAGTTGTACCCTAGTTGTGCCCTAATTTTTTCGTAGTTGCGTCCTACTTGTGCCCTAGGTTCTCCCTAGTTGTGTCCTAGCTGCGCCCTAGTTGGGCCCTAGTTGGGCCCAAAATGCACCATAGATACGCCCTAGTTGCATCCTATTTGTGCCCCTAGTTGCACCCTATTTTGTCCAAAGTTGCACCCTATTTGCATCCTAGTTGTGCCTTGGTTGCACCCTAGTTACACCCTAGCTATACTTTGTCTCCTAGTTACGGCCTCTATATGCCTTTGTTGTGGCCTAGTTGCACATTGGTTACACCCTAGTTGTGCCCTAGTTGGACCCTAGTTGCGCCCTAGTTGTGTCCTAGTTGCTTCGCAGTTGTGCCCTAGTTGCTCACTAGGTGCACCCCAATTGTGTCCTAGTCGCGGCCTAGTTGCGGCCTGATTGTGCCCTACATGCACCCTAGTTACACCCTAGTTACACCCTAGTTACACCCTAGTTACGTCCTTGTTACACCCTAGTTGCGCCCTAGTTGTACCGTTGCTGTGACCTAGCTGCACATTCATTTTACCCTAGCTGCATTGTAGTTACGCCCTAGTTGGGCCCTAGTTGCACCCTAGCTACACCGTAGTTGTGCCCAAGTTCTGCCCTGGTTGTATCCTAGTTGTACCCTTAGTGCGTCCGAGTTGCGCCCCAGTTCTGCCCTTATTGTGTCCAAGTTGTGCCCTAGTTTTTCCCTTGTTGCATCCTAGTTGCGCCCTAGTTGCGCTCTAGTTACGCCACAGTTGCACCCTACTTGCGTCCTAGTTGCGCCCTAGTTGCGTCCTAGTTGCACCCTAGTTGCCCTAGTTGCCCTGGTTACACCCTAATTGCATCTTAGCTGCATCCAAGTTCCCCCCTAGTTGCATCCTAGTTGCGACCTAGTTGCATCATTGTTGTGCCCAAGTTGCGCCCTAGTTGCATCGTATGTGCATCCTTGTTTCACCCTAGTTGTGTCCTTGTTGCGCACTAGTTGTGCCCTAGTTGCGGCCTGACTACACCTTCGTTGCATCCTAGTTGCGTCCTAGTTGAGCCCTAGATGTACCCTAGTTACACTATACTTACACCCTATTTGCACCCTAGTTACACCCTGGTTGTACCCTAGATACGCCTTAGTTGCACTACAGTTGCATCATACTTACAACCTAGTTTATCCCTAGTTGTACCCAAGTTGCACCCTAATTGCACCCTAGTTGCGTCCTACTTGCGCCCTAGTTGCATCCTAGTTTCACACTAGTTGTGCCATATTTGTGCCAGTGTTACGCCCTAGTTGAGCCCTAGTTCCAGCCTTGTTACATCCTAGTTGCACCATTGTAGCACCCTAGTTGTGTCCTAGTTATGCCCTAGTTACACCCAAGCTTTGCTGCATTTACATCCTATTTGCGCCCTAGTTGCATCCCAGTTTCATCCTAGTTGCGTCCTCGCTGCAACCCAGTTGTACCCTGGTTGGGCCCTAGCGGTGTCCTATTTGCGCCTCAGTTGCACCCTATTTGCATCCTTCTTGCTCCCTTGTTGCACACTAGTTAATCCCTAGTTTCCCCCTAGTTGTGCCCCAATTACGCTATAGTTGCTTGTTAGTTGGTTGTAGTTATGCTCTAGTTACACCCTAGTTGCATCCTAGTTTCATCCAAGTTGTGTGCTATCTGCGCCTGTCTTGTGTCTAGTTTTAGCCCTAGTTGCATCCTAGTTGTGCCGTAGTTGTGCCCTAGTTGCACCCTACTCACGCCTAGCTGCACCCAAGTTGCACCCTTGTTGCACCCTACTTGTGCCCTAGTTTTATCCTAGTTGCGTCCAAGTTGTACTCTAGTTGCACCCTTGTTGCGTCCTATTTGCGTCCCAGTTCCATCCTAGTTTTGTCCAAGGTGTGCCCTAGTTGTGTTCTAGTTACGCCCTAGTTGCATCATAGTTGCGCCCTAGCTGCATCCTACCTGCATCATAGCTGTGCCCTAGTCGCATCGTAGTTACATCCTAGTTGTGCCCTAGATGCGCCCAGGTTGCACCGTATGTGCATTCTAGTTGTGGCCAATTTGCGTGATAGTTGTTTCCTAGTTGTGCCATATTTGCGCACTAGCTATGCACTATTTGCGCCCTAGTTGAGCCGTGGTTGCGCCCTAGTTTCACCCAAATTGTGCCCTTTTTGCAGCCTACTTGCGTCTTAGTTGCGCCCTAGTTGCGCCCTAGTTGCACCCAAGTTGCTTTCATAAGTTGGGTCTTCCGTGGGGTTTGAAACTGCGGATTTCCCTCTGACAGATCCTTGGCCTGATGTGACTCTGGCACAACTTCCGCGTCTAGGCTTGGATGGTAATATCACAACTCAGAACTACGTATGGCAGGGCGCAAGCATACGAGGGAATGTGCACAGTTGCAAACTGATTGAATGACAAGTGCAGAGTACAATGGAAAAGAGTTCCATCCGATTCTAGGCTGGCCCACAGCCACCCCCAGTTGTAGTTCGGCCTAGCCCTTGCGGTCTGCTGGCCAAGTCGGCAGGGGCTGATGGCAACACCTGCGCCTCAGTCTGTTAGCGCCATGTTCTGCTATCTCTTGGCGTATCCCAACAAAGACCTGCTGCCACCTGTTATCTACCAGGTGGCTGGACCGGCGCAGAGTGCTCGGGTGCCCGTGAGCCTTCCAAGTATCTGCAAACTTTATGTGTTCATCCACAGAATTTCTCTCCCGCTTCAGGATCTTCCTTTACGTAGTAAGGGGCTCACTCCGCTCCACACATGCACAGAAGACGCCTGTCCATCAGCCTTATTCAGTGTCGTACTACTGTGTCGCCCGTCGAGCGTGCTCATAAAAGAGCAACGGCGCATCTAGGGTATAGCCAGGGTGCAACTAGGATGGAACAAGGGAACAACTAGGTTGCAACTATGGTGCAACTAGGACGGAATTAGGGTGTAACTTGGTTACAACTAGGGCACATGTAGGATGCAGCTAGGGTGCAACTAGGGCATAACTAGGGTACAACTAGGGCACAACAAAAGCGTAATTATGATGCAACTAGGGTGAACCAAGAGCGTACATAGGCCGCAACAAGGGCGCCACTAGGGCACAACCAGGGCGCAACTAGAGTGCAACTATGGTGTAACTAGGGTGTAGCTAGGGCGCAACTGGGGCGCAACTAGGATGCAACTAGTGCGCAACTAGGGTACAAGTACAACATATCTAGGGCTCAACCAATGAGTCCACACGTCTCAACCAGAGTGCAAATAGGGCGCGACAATGGCGCAACTAGGGTGCAACTAAGGCACAACTAGGGCGCAACTAGGGCGCAACTAGGACCTAACTAGGGTGAAAATGGGGCACAAATAAAGCTCAACTAGGACGAAACTAGGCCACAACTTGAGTGCAGCTAGGGTGCAGCTGAGGCACAACTAGGGCTCAACTAGGGTGCATCTAGAGCGCATCAAGGGCACAACTAGGACGCAACTAGGGTGCAACCAGGGTCAACCAGGGCGCAACTAGGGCGCAACAAAGGCGCAATCTGGATTCAACCAGGTCACAACTGGGTTACAACAAGAGTTCAACTAGGGTGCAACGATGACGTAACTAGGGCGAAACTAGGATGCAACTACGGCGCAAGTAGAACGCAACTATGGAACAACCAGGGTCCAGCTAGGGTTCAACCAAAGGGCAACTAGGGCCGACATAAGGCACAAATAGGGCACAACTAGGGCGCAACTAGGGCGCAACTAGGACATAACTTGGGCACAATTAGCGCGCAACTAAGACGCAACTAGGATGGGACTGGGCGTAACCAGAATGCAACTCGTGTGTAACTAGGACACCAGTGTGCAACTAGTGCACAACTGCAACGAATCTAGTGAGAAACTAGGGCAGAAAAAGGTTGCAAGTAGGGTACTACTTGGGCATAACTTGGATGCAATTAGTGCATAAATAGGGCCCAACTAGGACGCAACGACGATAGAAGTAGGGCGCAAGTAGGACACAACTAGGGCGCAACTAGGGTGCAACTGGGCGACAAAAAAGATGGAATTAGGAAACAACCAGGGCGCAACCATGGCGTAACTAGGGCGGGACTAGGGCGTAACTAGGGCCCAACTAGGGTGGAACTAGGGTGTAACCAAAGCAGAACAGGGCATAACTAGGGTGCAACCAGGGAGCACCTAGGGCGCAACTAGTGCGTAACTAGGAAGATACTTTGGCACTACTTGTGTGCAACTAGGGCGTAACTATGATGCAACTAGGGAACAACTATGATGCTACTGGGATGAAAGTAGGCGTAATCAGGCTCAACTAGGGTGTAATTAGGATGAAACTAAGGTATAATTACAACACAATTAGGCCACAACTAGGGCAGAGTAACTAGGAAAGAGTTATGGCGCAACTAAGGAGCAAATCGGGCGTTACTTGGGTACAACTAGGGTGCAACAAATGCATAGCTAGGTAACAAATAGGGGGTAACTATGGCGCAACTAGGGCGCCAAAGGGGCCCAAACAGGGTGCATATAGAGTGCAACTACGGCGCAACTAGGACAAAGATTGGACACAACTAGGATGCAATTAGGGTGCAACTAGGGTGCAACTAGGACGCAATGAGGGTGCAACTAGGTCGCAACAAGGCCGCAACTAGGGTGCAGCTACTGGACAAATGTGGTGGAACAAGGATACAACTAGTGCGCAAGTAGGACAAAAGTAGGACACATTAATTTTGCAACAAGATTACATCTAGGATGCAACTAGGGTGACACTAGGGTGCAACTTGGGTGCAACTAGGGCACAACTAGGACACAACTGCAGTGCAATTAAGGTACAACTTGGGCGCGACTAGGAAGCAACTAGGGTGCAACAAGGGTGCAACTAGGGTACAACTAGGGCGCAACTAGGATGCAACAAGGGAGAAACCCGGGTGTCACTTGGGCGCAACTAGGGCACAACAAGGGCACAACTAGGATACAACTAGGTCGCAACAAGGGCGCAACAAGTCCGCAACCATGGTACAACTAGTGCGGAACTAGGACACAACAAGGGTGCAACTAGGGTGCTACTAGGAAGCAAATATGGCGCAACTAAAACACAACCAGGGTGCAACTAGGGTGCAACTGGGGCATAATTGTGATGTAATTAGGTTGCAACTAGGGCGCAACTAGGGTACAACTAGGGTACAACTATGGCACAACTAGGGCGTAACTTTGGCGAAGAATAGCTCAACCAGGGCGCATCTAAAGCGCAACCAAGGCGCAACTAGGACGCAACTAGGACGAAAGTAGCATGCACCTATGACACAAGTAGAGCGCACCTAGGGTGCAACTAGGGATTAGGGAGCAACTAGTACACAGCTAAGGCGCAACTAGGAAGCGTTGGGCCCGGCCAGCACCTCAGTATCGAACCTGACTTGTTGGCACCAAGCCAATGGCAATTTCTCACACACCAAAAAAACGTAACGTTTGGTCCCATAGGATCACCAACTACGCCGCATCATGAAAGAGCCTGAACAAACATGGATGGCTCAACACGAGTCGACCACATCGACTAGGAGAGTGGTTGCATGTAATCTAGCATGTATTGCTTCATGGTTTGCTTAAAGGGAATTAAGAAAGTTACGCTGATCATAGCCTTTGAGCTCTCAGACATGTTCGGACTAGACAGAGCATGCGCCACTCTTGCACTTTGTTGATTTGCCGTAAGTGCAGAATCCTTTGAGTGAATGGCAGTATTGCGTTCGAGAGCGTCACTCCACATTAGTTACTTACAGTGATAATGTGTGTGAGGACAGAGTCAAGAGGTCACTTGAGCGTTCAGACCCCATGAGAATGCTTTGCATAACAACGGTGAGCACTATGAAGACATCCACACCGTTGATCACTAGATTGACAACTATTCTAGAGCGAATCGACCTACATTTTGCAATTTCGCGGCTAGGGGGGGGGGGGTGTGGTTATGTTATGATGTATACAAGTGCATAGACTCTGCGTGTGGGCGCGTCCGCCATTACATTTGTGGCTCATTGTGCGCCGACCTCATGACTTGTATGCTAATCGGTTGAGGGAATCTGTTGAACTCTGGTGTTGCATTCTAGAAGGTTGTGACAAATTCGACCAAATTCTTGAAGGGTGGAAAGAATGATCCTGAACCATATCAATGTTTTGACACTATTCGATTGACTTATTCATGGTGATGGACTTTTGACAAAGCCAAGCCCCGCTTCACAAGGGAGTTTCTTGAAGCAAAAATTCACGAAAAATATTCATACGTGTCACTCAAATCCAGTGCTCAAGGCCTCATTTACGCCTCATTCTTCTCTTCGTCATCGTGTGCATGCACTTAACAGTTCCACTGCTTGTGATCGAAGTAAACTTAGTGATAATTAAAAATTAACCATCATTATTCCTTGAATCGTCTTCTGGCTTGCACCTCATCCTTATGAAGCATCCACATTTTGCTTGTTGTTAAAAACAATTTAAAAAACTCATGTTAGAGAATTCATGATAGCGAGCCGAAATGAATGTGACATGAATGTGAAGACAAGGAAGTCAGCACAGATTGGGCCACAAGTTTAAGGACAGAAATCATTGGTTTCAGGACTCATGTATGCGTGAGAAGCACCACTTAACAATTGAATGTCTTATTGTTCATCAGTAAGCTAGGGAAGGCTGAAATTGCTGTTAGTCTCCGCGTTCATGTTCAAGCAGCTTGTTCCCATGGTGAACGTCCAGCGGCCGGGCCGCGCGTAGACCCAGGCAATTT
>SZWC01024411.1:23830-37609 GCA_023375785.1 Penium margaritaceum | reverse complement strand
CACCGGCCGGCCAGCCGCCAGCCGCCGATCGCGGCCTCAGCTGGATCGGCGGCTGGGAGGCCACGAGGGCCTCGAGGGCGAGGCCTCGTGGCCTCGTGCCCTCGCCCCCCCTCGCCCTCCTTGCAAAAGAGCAAGAGAGGACGAAGGGATAGGGGTAGCGATGGGAGGTCGAAATACCTGGCGCGAAATCGTCGGCGTGCCTCGCACGCGACGATTTCGCGCCAGAACGACAAAACATGAATCGAAGTTCGTTTACGACAAACTTCGACATAAAACGAACGAAATAACTCGTGCGAACACACAAGTTCGAGGTAAAAACCCCCGGTTTGGGTCCCAAAACCAGGGGTTTGGTTAAAAACGGAAATGGGCCTCCGGAGACTCGAAATATTCGAGTCTCCCTGCTCTGGGTCGTTGATGACGATTGCCCCTCAGTCTTGCAAAGGGGGTAAACCCCTGACGCGGACTGAGAACGCCATTCTGCGAACTCCGACGACGACTTCAGAGCAGGAGCTGGAGACACGCCCGTTACATCTGCTTTTGAAAGGACAATAAAAAGAGAATCAGGAATCATAGGTTTTGGAAGAGCTCAACCAGAGCTTTTAGATTTTTGCGTTGAAAGCCCTGGTCAACTTGACCACACACTTGTGTTCGATCACAAAATTTGCCACCGATTCAAACGTTTATGAAAATGGATAACCTTAAATTCCTCCATTTGAGGTTTCATGAAAAACAAAATTAATTCTCGCACATCAAGTGCCCCTTTCTTTGCTTCGTGCTTGGAATTTTCCAAGCTTCACCCGATGGTATGTTGGGAAAACTATCGGTCTTCCCCTTTTCCCATGGTCTGGATAACGTTTTAGAAAAAAGTTGAGAACCCCTCAATTATAGAGCTCAAACTGAGCTCCATGCCACGTTTCACCGCAGTGAAAACTGGGTTCAAACAAAGAATGTATCTCTATTTCTGCCCAATAGCGTTGGGGCCCAGGGGGAAAAGAAAAAGAACACCTTCAATGTCTTAATCTCGTGACCTGCTAGATCATTATTCATTTCATCAAGACTGTGCCACCTACGCACATCAGTAGTGTAAGCTTTGCAACTCAGATTTGCGATTGCAGAGACCGCGGAAGTGGATACACGATCTCTCCCCCACTTTGGCACTTGTGCCATGGGAAAATGGAAATACCTCGGAAGCTTCCCTTCCCCATGGGAGAAGGGTTGAGGGGCCCCTTCTCCCCCTTGGCACCCATCTTTCACCCCCCCTTCCCTCACTGGCGTCGTTGACGCTCCAGAGGCAAGGGAGGGGGGGTAGTTGTTCCCCTCTCCCTCTCTGGTGCCGTCAGCATCCTAAGCAGAGTGGGGGGGAGAGGGAGCCGCCCTCTCCTTTCCCCCTTGTGTGCCATCGGCGCCATGGACGAGGGGGAGGAAGAGGCACGGGCTTCCTCCTCCCCTCCCCCTCCTTGCTCATGGCGCTATCGGCGCCATGAGCGAGGGGGGGGGATTGTTGACCCTCTCCTCTCCCCTTTGGACGCCGTCTATGCCATTAATAATGGGGGGGGGGATGGGAGGACCGTCCTCGGTCCCTGTCCCCCCTTGGAGGCCACCGACGTCATGGGTAATGGAAAGCAGGAGGCACCGGCCTCTCCTCTCCCTTGGCACTGTTGGCACCATGAACGAAAGGTGTAGGAGGAAGCTCACCCTCTCCTTCCCCCTTTGGCGCTGTCAATGCCATGGACAATGGGAGGGGGGGGGAGGGACGGAGACCTGTTCTCGCCTCACCTCCTTGGGCACTGTTGACGCCATAGATGAGGGGAAGAGGGAGGCATACGCCTTCCTTTCCCCTTGAGTCTATCGGCGCCATGAGGAAGGAGGAGGGTGACATTGGCCTGTCCTCTCCCCCCAAAAACAAGGTGGGTTGAGAGGGGTGTCCTCTCCCTCTCTTCAGTGCATTCTGCGCTCTCTTGTGAGGGGAGGGAGGAGGGGGATAGTCCGTTGTTGTCCTTCCTACCCTCTTCGGGCCGTCTTTGCTCTTAGCTTGACGGAGCTCGAGGCCGGTCGGGCGGTGTTACGTCCTCCGGCCGTCGGTCTTCGGTAATTGTTCTGTCCAACACCTTTTCTTTGTGGTAGAGATGAGTTGCCGCGTCAAGTTCTCGGCACGCAACCTCGGAGTCGGGCACGGTTTCTTGAGTCTCGCCGATTGGGCATTTCTCTACTCCCACCAATCGGGCGGGTTTCGTCACCGACTGTAGTTTCTCTCCATGTAATGCCCGGATTGATGGTTGACGTTTGCTTTCACACCAGTCGAATAGACACATGGAAACTATGTTATGGCTTTTTTTTCTTTCCGCGGAAGCCTTGCTCTGATGCCAATGTGGCAGCCGTGGGTTGTTTTACGACTAATTGTGGAACCAAAACGTAGGCCTCCGAATAGTCGTCCAAGGAGGAAGGGCGAATGGTTGCCTCAGCCATTTTGGCTGAAACGAACCGCGCCAAAAACGGACTTAGTCATCATGGGGCATATTTGCAAACATGCAACCAAAAAACCTCATCGTTCCATGTGGCACAGCCATTTGGAAACAGGGCCCTAGTGACTAACTAGTGTAGAGGAGTGATGCAATGGATCTTCCATCGCGTCACTCCTCTTGCCTTCAATCCACATGAACTATGTTTTCCGGTCTATGGTCTATCCGGACTCTAGACCTTAGGGTATTCTACGGCAGAGGACACCCTGAGAGACTAACCTCGAGTCCTCGAAAGACACCAAAGTTATCTGTGGACCATTCTTAATCCTTAAAATGGTCAGTAGGATACACACTTATACATGCTTTCTTAATGTTTATGATAGAGGGTGCAAGACCTGGCTTTTTCCGGCACAAGATGATTTGACCACAAGTAGATAAAGAATTTGTTTGGTTAATATTGTATTGGGTTGACATAATGATGCCTAAACAGTTGACCAGGTGGTTGTTGACCGACGACGTGTTTTTCCACACTTCTCAATGTTGAACACCGAGCTAAAACTCCACATTTGAAGCACATCGTCGCACCCCAACATTAGTCTCCATAAAGGTGGAAAGAACATGGTAAGACTCAACATTGTCAATTAGATGAAAAAGACCAAATTGAGACCGTTCGAAAGAATTGTATGAAAGTGATTTGGCGAATGATTCTCCGGAATGAGAGCGACCGAAGACGTTCGATCATGCAATTGGATGATCAGCCTTCAATCCTGAATAAACAATGTTTTGATAACGGTTTTTGGAGGAAGGAAATTGATAAGGGTAGAGAAGGAATCCAAAGATAGGAACTCACAATGGTTTCATGTGCAAAAAACATGTACCGAGGAAACCTTCGTGGGTTAAACCTTGGGCTTCACCAATGGGACCAATAGAGGGTGGAGGCTTTGCAAAGCTCTCTATGGGCTCAATTAATCCCCTAATAGTTAGAACCAAGAAATCACTTCCACGTTGGGAAAGGATAGCTTTTGCAAAAGCACACATGATCTGGTGTTGTTTCAGAGTGCTCCCTCCACTCCTCTTATATTTGCTCTTGTCTGCTTCGATGACTTGGTGATTGCATCCCTAGCTCTGCTACTGTGCAATGAGTAAAAGCTCTCTTGTAGTCCGCATACAGAATGATGGAACTTCGACTTGCCCATGTCTTCTTGCGCATGGAGCTGGAATGCGACCGCTCGAGAAACACAATGCATGTTCTCCACGCTACGTATGTCCGAAACCTGGTAGAGAATTTAGCATCTCTTCTCTCTCCAGTTCCCCCGGCTTCCCCTCCCATGACTGCAGTAGGCCAGACATTGCTGAATTCACTTGACGTGTCTAAGCTAGGGGAGATTGTGGATGTGAATGAATACCTTAGAGTGATTGGTTCCTTGATGTATCTTACCACCACCACTTGTGCTAATGTCGCCTTCTGTGTGAACTTTTTGTCATAGTTTTACCAGTGCCCCAGGGAGCATCACCTTGAGCTTGCACTTTGTGTGGTGTGCTGCATGCTCTGCACGGTGCGTATAAGGCTGTACTTGAGAGCATAACCCTTAGTCATTGTAGACGGACTTATAGATAGTGACTATATGCATGATGTTCATCCATGGAGTAGAACCGACTGTCTTTTAAAATGGGAGAACTGTATGTATCTTTGAAGATCAAAAATCAAGGTTGTGTGGCAAAGCATATGCTTAATTTGTGGCATTTGGTGCAGGTACGTGTGAAGCCGTCTGGCTTCATCGTTCATTGCGGCAACTACATGTCCCCATTCGCTGCATCACTTTATGTTATAAAAATCAAGGGACAAATGTCGTTGCTGAGAACGACGGCGTGTACCACTCTTACAATACGCATGTCAATGTGAAGCATACATCTGTTTATGAGTGCATTATTGCGGGCATTGTTAAGGTCATCTAAGTGGAAACACGATCACACAAGGCTGGATTTCTCACCAAGGCACGCAGCAGAGATGTCTTTGAGTGTGTCAAACATGTTGACGGCCTCTCAAATCCCCATGATCTAGGTTGATGTCCCCGTGTTCTCGGACTGTCCGTTCCACCACCATGCTTACGTATCATCATGTGTGAGATCACACTGATGCATGGCAGTCTTACGATTACGAGTCATGAAGGAATCTTAATGGCGTGTCTAGTTCATGGCTTCTTATACATAAATGCCCTCTCGTCTTACACCAGATGCACCCTCACAAATTTCCAGGATATTGACTGCCAATGGCTTTACCTAGAGTTCTCATGCTCAAGACGGGATGTTGTAATTGGTTCCTGTTGGTGTATGTGTCGGTCGCGACGTGGTGACCTCTGGCCTTACTGCACACCCATCACACCTGTGCAGGTGATTGGCCAGAGAAGAGACTAAAGTCCGAGCTGGGCCCTGCCATCCGCGAGTGCTCTCCCGTCGGGCAACGTATTCCAGCCAAGAGCCATGCAATCAGTTCCATATTGGTCCTCTTACCCCGCATGCATGCTTGCAACACTTTGATGTGCTTGGCAAGCATTAATACAATTGGGGCACTGGCCCAAACTGTTTCATGGTGGTTTTAGGTGGTCTGGGAAAATACCCACGAGCAAGTTGTGGTTTGAACCACAAGATTGTCTGGGAGCGAGCGAAAGCGAGCTCGATGCTTGCTCACTCGATCACGACGTGTAGCACTAGTGTGACCCGTGACTTGCGTTTTTTGTTCGTGATTGCCGTGACCTAACTCCGTGCCTTCTTGCACCATGACTGTGAGACCTTTCTTGGTGACCAGCAATAAACACTTGCATTCTTGCATCCTTGCTCTCTGGGACCTCCTACTGGTATCAGAGCAAGGCTGCGTGCAACCCATAGATCCGACGATCCTACACACCTCCTCCCATCAATCTTTGTCGCTGACGCCGCTGTCGCCACACGCAAGCCGTAACAGCAACAAGCAGCACGCCCTTGAATTTCGCCGCATTTCTGCTGCACTCCTCACGCGCGCTAAGTACGTGGGCTGCGAGATCCTTGTTGATCTCACCGGGGCGTCCGTTTTGGCCTCATTGCCCCACCCGCGGCTGAGACGCAGGAGTACTACTCTTGGTCAGTAGAATCAGCCTCATCGCAAACGGAGCTCTCTCCGGAGACACGACATCTGGCACATAGTAGCAGCCGAGCCTCAACTGCTTGGGCCGTGACATCATGCCTACGCCAACTTTCCCGTGACGAGAAACGACCGCGGTAGCCCCAAATGTGGTGGCACGTTGTGTCTGAGCACTACGCCTCCCTTGACATTGCAACAAACCGCCGGCACGTTGGTGGAACCGGCCGCCAAGCTAGCGTCCCATGAGGTCCCTGAATCATTATAGTCCAAGTCCTACCACGAGGGGTGGTGTGCGCACCACCGCCTATGCTCACGATGTCATGCGGGCAGCGACGCTACGGCCGGGTCTCCGCTGCCTCAACTCAAGAGTGCGGCACGTCAACCTTCGTTAAGCGTTTCCCCCCGCACTTCTCTCGACGTTCCCCAGCCTCGTGTTGTTGTCGTTGACGAATTCATCCTCTTCCAACTCTGGACGACATTCTTAGAGGATGCTACTGCTCTCTTTGACACATTCACGCTTGCGGCTTCCGCTGTCCTAGATGCTACAGCTGCCAGTGTAGCTACATTTACAGCAGCAGCTCAGGCCTCACATGCCCCTTCCACCACATCAGCCAGTAGGGTCATTGACACCTACACAGAGACAGTAGTCGTACTTGGTCTCATCGATGACGCAGCTGTTGACATAAGCACAAAGCTTGCAGTGGCATCATCACCAGTTGCATCCGCCATCACATCTGTAGCATCAGCTACAGCGGCGGCATCGGCATCCATTCGCACCTCCACCTCCGCCGCTGCTCCATCTGTGTCCTCTTCTCCATTGGCTAGTGTCAGCTTCATTACCGCCCTCATCTCATTTGTTGGTGTCACTACCACTATCAGCGTGGCAGTCCTCACAGGAGCTCTCGCCATCCTTGTCTCCGCTGTTGCGGTAGCCTCAGTCTTGGATGCTGCCTTTGCTACCGCCGTTCCTCCACTGCTTTCCTTTCTCCGCCGTCCATCTCCTCCCATAGCCTTGTGAGCTGTCCACCTGCCTGCTTTTGCTTTTGGGCTTGTGTTTCTGTACTTCCTTCAATGGCTTGTCCTGTCTGATTGGCGCTGGGTTGTCCTGCAGCACCCCCTCTACATGCAGAAGACACACCCATTTTTCCCACGCCCACTGGGGCGGGGCAAACTCTGCCAAAACTTGTCCGGCAGAGTCCCAGAGTCGTCACCATGCCTGGCGACAGTCAGAGTCAGTCATTGCAGATCTGCAGCATCAGCTGAACCTTGCTCGCAAGGCTCAGAGCGAGGCCAAAGATCGCCTCAAAGTCGCAAATGAAAATCGCGCCGCCTTTGCTAATGAAATCACTGCCATTGTGCTTAAGCGCCTCCTTATTTCGTCCGTGTCCCCTGCTTGCTCTTCTGCTAGTGCTTCCTCTTCCCAGTCCGCTCAAAGCACAGCCGTTGTCTCACCTGCCAATACCTCCCCTGCTGCCGCTTCTGTCGCTCCACCGCGTCAGCATGACTTCTTCTCCCAACCATCTGTTTTGGCCACTGGGCTCGCCTTCTCCTCATGGGAGACGCGCTTCAGCGCCTGGGCTAAGGGGGAACGCCTGTGCGAATACTAATTCCCGGCAGTTCCACCTTTCACCCCTGAGTCTGTTGAGTCTGATTGCACTGTTTGCGCTCTCATTGCGCTAGTCGCCGATGTTAGCACGTACAATGCGGACCCTGCCGCCCAGCGCCAGGCTGACCCCATTGGCGAGTACACCGTGCTTCGCCGCCGGACTACGGTCACTGGTCAGGCAGCCAAAAGTGCGCTCACCGTGTAGTTTAACACGCTCCTCATGCGTGTGGACAAATCGGCTGATGCATACTGGGCGTGCAAGCTAAAGCTCCTTCGTGAGCTCGACACCGCCACACCTGGGCAACGTTTTGCAGTCCTCACCATGGTCAACGGGTTAATCCCCGAGCTGTCTGACCTCCTCCACGACGTCAAACCAGCTGAGTTCTAGCGCCTCACGTCTTAGCCTCTGCNATGGGAGACGCGCTTTAGCGCCTGGGCTAAGGGGGAACGCCTGTGCGAATACTAATTCCCGGCAGTTCCACCTTTCACCCCTGAGTCTGTTGAGTCTGATTGCACTGTTTGCGCTCTCATTGTCGCTGTGCTTGAGACGCTAGTCGCCGATTTTAGCACGTACAATGCGGACCCTGCCGCCCAGCGCCAGGCTGACCCCATTGGCGAGTACACCGTGCTTCGCCGCCGGACTACGGTCACTGGTCAGGCAGCCAAAAGTGCGCTCACCGTGTAGTTTAACACGCTCCTCATGCGTGTGGACAAATCGGCTGATGCATACTGGGCGTGCAAGCTAAAGCTCCTTCGTGAGCTCGACACCGCCACACCTGGGCAACGTTTTGCAGTCCTCACCATGGTCAACGGGTTAATCCCCGAGCTATCTGACCTCCTCCACGACGTCAAACCAGCTGAGTTCTAGCGCCTCACGTCTTAGCCTCTGCCCCCTTGGTCCCCTCCTGGTGTGAATGCCCTTTGGGACTTCGTCATGAGCGCCTTGCTCCTTGGTGGACCAACCTCCAGAACAAGCGTCTCCATCCTTCCGCCGTCGCCGGCGTTGTCCTCTTCCTCTTCCTCTTCCTCTAGCGCCACCTTCAGTTCCATGTCCACCTCCACGGCTGTAGCCCTTGCCTCTCGGGGCCGTGAACGCAGCCTAGGCAAGGGGAAGCAAGTTGACGCTGTCTCCCATCGTGTCCCCAACGAGGTGGTATGCTGGAACTGCGGCTCCTTTGAGCACTCTGCTCGGAAGTGCCGAGCACCACCCAATGACCTTCGCGCGGCATGAGACATACGTGCTCACAAGGCACGGTTGAATGGCTGCGCCTCCTCTTCCACGACCAGCTCCAGCTCCGACTCCAGTACATCATCTCGGTCGTCGAGATCTCCCTTTGCTCATGCGTATTCCACCATTGGTGTCCTCTCCGCACCTCCTCCATCGCCAGGGGTGACTTACCCCTGGGGTTGGCCGCCTTCGTATGGCGCCCCGGTCTATGCCGGTCCGCCCTCTCCCGCCTACTTCCCTCCTCCGTGGCTCCCTTCTCTCACGGGGTCGCATACTCTGTTGTCAGCACCGTCCGTCAGCGGAGAGCGCCAGCTGGAGCAGTCCCTTCTACAACGTCTTCACCTTCACGATCAGGAGGTGAGAGTGTGATTGCATTGGCCAGAGGTCCCTCCAGTAAGACTCACATTGTTCTTCGTGGGGACCCCCCCGGTCACGCCCTTGTGTCCCATTCTGCGTCTGTTCCATGGGTCGAGCATTGGCAGTCCTTCGTTCTACCGTGTCGTCTTGCTGTCTGTGACTCGTCCTCTCACCTTATCGGTATTGTCGCCAGATGTGGTGTCCTTCCATGTGCTCGTTTTATTGGTGGCTTCTGGGTCCTTGACTCTGGATTCACCCACCACATGACGTCCGATCGTGCGTCCTTTGTCTCGTTGGACCCTGTCGGTCCAGTTTGCTTTGTGCGCACCGGCTTTGGCGAGTTGCTTTCTATTTAGGGTATGGGTGTCGTTAGCTTCCTTGGGCCCGGTGGTGTGTTGCTCTTGCCTGAAATTCTGTATGTGCCCTCCTTGGAGCTCATTCTAGTGTGGGTGACCTCCCTCGATGATCAAGGCATGGATTTCTCTACCAGTCGAGGTGTTGGTACTGTTCGTCTTCGCCCTTCTGGTCGTGTGGTCCTCCAGGGTGTCAAGTACGATAAGATTTAACGTGTACCATTGCTTGCAACCTCTGACCCCTATTTTGGCTCCTCTCTTACCAAAGTTTCTCCCTCTCTCTCCCCTGACTATGCTCAGTTTTTGCATCGTCGCCTTGGCCATGTTCACACTGATGCGGTCACCAGCATGCTTCGCCTCCAGCCTGCGCTTTGCCTTTTCCCCAGCCACTTTCCCACCGCCTTGCCCTTCTGACTGTCTCGACTGTGCCCAGGGCAAAATGCATCGCTCTCCATTTGTTTCTACTGGTTCTCAGTCATTTCACCCTCTTGATCTTGTCCACGCAGACGTTATGGGTCCCCTTCCCCATGACTTCATTGGGGGTTCAGGGCGGTATGTCATGTGTTTGAGGGATGGTTTCTCTTGTTTTTGCTGGATTTTTACCCTTCGCCAGAAGATTGATGTGTGTTCACTGCTCGAGACCTTGCTGCTCCAGGTTGAGCGGTCATATCAGCGGTCCTTGCGTGTTTTTTGTAGTGACCGTGGTGGTGAATTTCTTGGTCCCACTACACGATTCCTTGAGTCCAAGGGGGTTTGTCTCGAGACATTGGCTCCCTACACACCCCAACAGAATGGTGTCTCCAACCGCTGGAATCGGACTCTCATAGATGGTGTTCGCACCCTTTTGTGAGAGTCTGGTCCCCCTCCTCTCTTTGCCTTTGAGGCAATGAGTTACATGACCTGGGTCTGGAACCGTGTTCCCCACGGTCCTCTCCCTCGTAGGAACCCCCTCGGGGGGGTCCTCGTGGAGACCCCCCCTTTCAAACGGTGGTACGACATTCGTGCCGACCTCCGTCTTGCTTGTGTCTGGGGTAGCATTGCGTCTGTAAGGCTCCCCGAGGACCTGCGGGAGGGCAAGATCTCTCAGCATGGGCGCCTTTGTCCCTTTCTGGGTGTTTCTGCCCAGTCCAAGGCCTAGCGCTTTCGGGATTAGGAACGCCAACGGGTCGTCAAATCTCGTGACGTCCTCTTTATCTAGTCTCTCTTTGTTCGTGATCTGAGTCGTCCTGCGCCCTATGCCCCCCTGTTCCCACTCTCTTGGTTGCGGGGGGAGGTCGGTCCTGTTGTCTCTCCAGCCCCTGTAGTCCCTGTTGTCGATCCTTCCCTGAAGCCTTCTCCCTCGTCGCATCCCTAGGTGTCTGACACTCTGTCCTCACGACCTGCTTTGCCTTCTCTGGCCGTGTCACCCAGCGTCCCGGCCTCCCCCACTCCTTCCTCCTCTCCTACCTCCTGTGAGTCTGTCTCGTGTACGCACTCCTTTACGTCTCTCTCGAGTCCACTTATGTTGACTGTCCCCATTCTGCCTACTCCTTCCATGGACGATCGTACTGCTCCGCCCGGCCTTGCGTCTGTATCACCCTTTTTCCGCGGTGGCCGCCTCCGGGCTCTGCCCACTCGGTCTTCCAATGTCTTGGCGTCTCGCTCCCGACCGTCGCAGTCTCACCCCGAGCAGTTCCCACTAGTGCCGACCGGCATGGATGCCTTAGACCTTGCCACAGGGGATGTCCACTCCAGTTGCGTCCTTGGGTACACGCTGCTCTTGACGGAGCATGAGCGCGCTCTTGAGGCCGCTGNTACTCCTTCCATGGACGATCGTACTGCTCCGCCCGGCCTTGCGTCTGTATCACCCTTTTTCCGCGGTGGCCGCCTCCGGGCTCTGCCCACTCGGTCTTCCAATGTCTTGGCGTCTCGCTCCCGACCGTCGCAGTCTCACCCCGAGCAGTTCCCACTAGTGCCGACCGGCATGGATGCCTTAGACCTTGCCACAGGGGATGTCCACTCCAGCTGCGTCCTTGGGTACACGCTGCTCTTGACGGAGCATGAGCGCGCTCTTGAGGCCGCTGTGCTTGACATCCTAGCAGAGTGTCTTGCGGCGGCTGCAGCGTTGTCCCCGTCCCCTGATCCAACCACAGTCCGATAGGCACGGGCAGCGTCTGCCTCTCAACAGTGGGAAGCAGCCATGCTAGATGAGCTAAGAGCTCTAGACGGGCATGCCGTATACGAACTGGTCGATCTGCCGCCAGGTCGCAAGGCCATTGATGCCCGCTGGGTGTTCCGACGAATATAAAAACCCAGTGGCGAGCTTGAGAAATACAAGGCACGCCTCACTGCCAAGGGATTCTCCCAAGTCTTAGGGGTTGATTTCAACGAGACGTTTGCTCCCGTCGGTCGCTACACCACTGGTCGTGCTCTTCTCAGTCTCGTGGCACACCATGACTGAAAACTTCAGCAGATGGACGTCAACAACACCTTCTTACATGGATAGCTTGATGAGGAGATCTACATGGTACAACAACTAGGATTCACAGACGGCACCAATAGAGTCTAAAGACTGCGCCAAGGCCTTTACGGCCTGAAACAATCCCCGAGGTGTTGGAATCAGGACATTACCTCCACTTTGAAGAAGGGCGGGTACAGCCAGAGCACGGTAGACCCTGCAATCTTTGTCACTCCAGTGTCGGCACCGTTCGCTGCCATCCTTGTGTATGTCGATGACTTGCTGATGGCGTCTCCGAGCCAAGAGGTTGTTACATCGGTGAAGTCCTTGTTGCAGTCCGCATACAAGATGAAAGATTTGGGTCCGGCTCGTGTCTTTCTGTGCATGGAGATCAAGCGTGACCGTGCTTGCCGCGTTCTTCGCGTCCACTAAGTTGCCTATGTCAAGAGCCTGGGGGAGCGTTTCGCGCCCCTCCTTGTGTCTGTCCCCACCGTGTCCACATGAGTGACCCCTGTCGGACAGCGCTTGTTGAAGATACTGGACGTGTCGAAGCTGGGGGAGCCGATGGATGTCACGGATTACCTTTGAATGATAGGCTCCCTAATGTACCTGGCTACCACTACGCGGGCTGATGTCGCCTTCGTAGTGAACTTTCAGGCTCAGTTCTCCTAGTGCCCTAGGTCACGCCACATGGAAGCGACTCTGCGCGTTGTCAGGTATGCACTCTCGACGACACGTGTTGGGCTCTGACATTGTGTACAACCGTCCGTGGTTGTGAATGGGTACACTGACAACGACTGGGCGCATGATGTGGATGCTCGCAGCCGTACGGGGTACATCTTCCTTGTTGGTGGGACAACGATCTCGTGGAAAATTGGCAAGAAAGGATGTGTTGCGCGCAGCTCCATTGAGGCGAAGTATGTTGCTCTTGGCGCAGGCACGTGTGAGAGTGTTCGGCTTTGTCGACTGTTGCAACAGCTATACGTTCCCATCCGCTGCATCACTCTGTGTTGTGACAATCAACGCACAAAAGCGATTGCTGAGCACGACAGCATGCATCACACTCGCACCAAGCATATCAATGTTGAGCATCATTTTGTGCGCGAACGTGTGGCTGCACAAGATGTCCAAATCGTGTGGGTTGACACCAGACAGCAGCGAGTTGACTTTCTCACAAAGGTACTGAGCAGTAACGTCTTCAAGGCAGTAGTGCACGCCGTGGGTCTGTTGTGCATTCGTGATGCGCGTGGTTGAATTGTTGTACCGTGCGTCCGTGTATAGTCCACCGTCACTACTCGTGACGTTGCTAGTGTGCTTGTATGCAGTTCGGCTGTGGGTCACGGGGGAGTGTTGGTTTATGTGTTAGTCCCGACGTGGTGACCTCTGACCTTGTTGCACACCCTTCACACCTGTACAGGTGATTGACCAGAGAAGAGACTGCATTCCGAGCTGGGCCCTGCCGTCGGCGAGTGCTCTCTCTTCGGGCAGCCTACTCTAGCCAAGAGCCGTGCAATCAGTTCCATAGTGGTGTTCTCACCCCGCATGTATGCTTGCAACACTTTGATGTGCTTGGTTAGCATGAATGCAAGTGGGGCACTCGCCCAGAATGTTTTATGGTGGTTTTAGGTGGTCTGGGGAAAATCCCCACGAGCAAGTTGTGGTTCGAACCACAAGCTCGTCTGGGAGCAAGCGAAAGCGAGCTCGCTGCTCGCTAGCTCGCTCCCCGCAGGTAACGCTAGTGTGACCCGTGATTTACATTTTTTGTTGTTCGTGATTGTCGTGACCTAACTCCGCGCCTTCTTGCGCCATGGCTGTGAGATCTTTCTTGGTGACCAGCCCTAAACACTTGCGTTCTTGCATCCTTGCTCTCTAGCACCTCCTACAGTTCCAACCTCTTCAGGCAGCCGCCGAGCTTTCCTTAGATTATGCCTGGGATAACCTGACGGTGCTTTATCCACTCTATTGATCGTTGCTCTTGGATGTGGAGGAGGCATGACCCCGGACACTTTAGGATGCCCTGGTATGCCTGATGCTTCGTGTGATATCAAGAGAACCGTTACATGTTCCCGAGTGCTGATCCTCAAGGGGGAAACATGTCGGCCGTTGTCCGTGCACTAGTGAGAAGCCACCCTTGGGTACATAGCAAGAGGTCAGGCTCAACCTCTTGGTGGCGGTGTGGCCTCACTGTGTGTTGTACGAGGAGGGTGCATGCATACCAACT
>SZWC01024411.1:2816-22716 GCA_023375785.1 Penium margaritaceum | reverse complement strand
AGAAATGAACAGCATGAGGCAGCATAGTGACTCAAAACATGGCATTGCAGAGTAGTTTGTCCAAAAGAGGAACATAATATGATGGGAGAGGTGGGAAGAATCGTTGTTCTCCCCCGTGGTTTGAATCATTTCCTTGTTTCCAACCACCTCCAATGAACACATACGAGTATTTAAAACCTTTATCTTGTAGAATATCTCTAAATGGGCCAAGGAAAAGTTGAAAACAATTGAGGAGGACTTTTTAAACGCACTTTACACCTGCTACCTCCCCTTCGTCAACATAATCCTTTTATTTTTGATAATTTGATTCCAAATTTCTGGGAAACACCCTTAAATTTATCTGCATCCAGAACATAACCTCATTGGTGGCCGTGTTTAACCTCTAAGCTTCCTTTGTACTTGAGTAGCTCCCTAGTCTCGGTCGGTCACGACCAGGGGTAATTAAAGACAAAACATTACGGAGACAAGTTCATCTTCCTTTTGTGGCAATTATCGCTCTTCTCGCCCGGCTCCGCGTCGCCCCTTCCGGCCATGACCGCCCTGCGCTGACGCGGCTTGTCAGCGGCATGACAATCGCGGTGCGGATGTTGACGTGACGTCGTCACATACCGATAGGTCCTCACCTTCAGATGGTTTGCGACGCTTCGGGTAGTTTGCTGTGACTGCTGCGGCCAACCGCCATTTCTTGCACGAGACGTCCTACTCATGCACCGTAATCAAGTTGCACGAGACTCCAGCCGCCGCGTCGCCTAGTGACAGCTTGGCACGCAGACGGTGTTGCTCCTGTCTGTGCGATGGCGGCAAAGCATCTAATGCAGGCGGCTCACATGAGCCATGTGATTTTGCCGCCCTGTCCATCCTTTCCTTGACTGTTCATTGTCGACGTAGAGAGGGGAATGATGCCGAAGCCCATGGATGATGACGGATGTACAAAACGTTGAGAAGGGCGCATTTGCGCGACGCAAAAGCCGACTCGGGAAAACTAGATTCTTACCGTTAACTTGCCAATTTTGAACACGAAAACCTGTCGCTTTGAATTTTGAAGAAATACTTTCCTCAAAGTGTGAATCAGTTTGAAAAACTCTGACTTCATCGAAAAGGAATCTCCCAGGCCCCTCTACCGCAGGGCCTGAGAGGTGCCTGGACCTCATCAAGACCCAAACCTACAAGTGCTACGAGGAAGATTGCCCAAAACGTGTTTTCCTTGCACATTTTGAGGAAAATCGAGGTGAAAGGCAAAACCATGGCAGACAACGCCATAATGGATCATGATGGAGTTACCGTGGTGAATTGCTGTGAGCAACAGGGGGCGTAACACTCGATCGCAAAGTAAAACTGGGGTGCTGCTGGTAAACGTTGGAATGCGTCGTTGGGCCTCCACAATAACGGATTCCAACGATGGGTAGTCAGCCCTGTCCGCCGTGTTTTGACCTGAAAGTCGTCCACATAGGGTGAATCAAGCCTCTACGTCGATCCGTCCGGAAGAACTTTGTTCTTGCATTGATCAGCAATCCTCGCGGGCCCCACACGACACATTCATGGTTGCACAGAATGGTCCCAACAATCCCGGTTTCCACCAATCACATGTGACCATCCATAGTTGGAAGCTCCATGCTCGTCCGCAACTGAGGCAAAACAATCTACACATACCTGCACCGCTCTTCTAACAAACGCTGAAAATGACTGATAGGCATGGTGAGGCTTGTGGACTTGGAAAGTCCTCCAACAAAAGGTCCATAGAACTGTCCGATAGCGTTCAACAATGGATTCCGGCGTTTACCAGCCACACCCCTCATCTTTGGAGACATTTGTTGTGAATGGCAATGATGATCCATTCAAAATCATGTCGGGAATCAATTACGAAACATAACATGAGAAAATCTATTAAATAGAAAGAACCTACATGTAGCGGGAGGGCCAGTTCAGCCCTCCCTCCTCCCTGAAGTGAGGGGTGGATGCGAACCACCTCTCGCGTCAGCAAGGGCTGGCCGGCGGCCAGCGAAGTGGTGGGCGCCGGCCACCTCGCTGCCGGCCGACTAGATGGCCGGCGGCCGGCCAAGCGACCGGTCGGCCACTAGTCAGCCAGCCGCCAAATGCCGATCACGGCCTCAGCGTGATCGGCGACTGAGGGGCCACAAGAGATCAAATCTCTATTGGCGGAGTTCTCGGATGTATTCGAAGACCAACCGGCCGGGCTTCCACCAGAAAGACACATGGGCCACAAGATTCCGTTGCAACCGGAGACGACTACTCCGTTCAGACCCATGTATCGCCTTAGTCCAGCAAAAAGGCAAGAGACCGAACGCCAAATCAAAGAGTTCCTTACAAAAGGGTGGATTGAGCCTAGTAGCTCGCCGTATGGTGCGCCAGTCCTTTTTGTGAACAAAAAGGAAGATGGTTTACACATGTGCATGGATTACCGGGCGTTGAACAAGCTAACGGTGAAAAATTGATTCCCCTTACCGTAGATAGAGGACCTTTTTTACCAAATCCAAGGCACAAAAGTATATTCGTCCTTGGCTTTGTCTCAAGGGTACCATCAAATCTGCATCACGGAAGATGATGTGCCCAAAACCGCGTTTCAAACGCACATGGAACACTGTCAATTTCGAGTATTATGCTTCGGGCTCACAAATTCCCTGACAACCTTCAAAGGAAAAATGAACCGAACGTTCACCAAGCAACTCGGATAGTTTGCCTTGGTTTACCTAGACGACATCCTGGTTTTCTCGAAATCAATGGAAGAGCACATAGAACATCTGCGCGAAGTTGTCACAATCCTTTGGGAAGAAAAGTTCTATGCGATAGTGAGCAAGTACAAGTTTGCACAAAATGAGCTCGAATACCTTGGATACATCGTTGGCAAAGACAACATCCGTGTCGACCCACGAAAGGTCAACGTTGTTATAGAATAGCCATGTTCCAAAAACGTTGGACAGATTCGGTCTTTCCTCGGCCTTCCAAACTACTTTCTACGGTTTTTGCAAGGGTTTTCGACCCTAGTAGCACCGGTAACCAGGCTCACGCCAAAAGAAGTGCGTTGAGAATGGACAGCTGATTGCAAGAACGTTTTTCTCATAGTCAAAGAGCCTCTATCCACGGCGCCCGTCCTAGCTCTTCCGGATCCATTGCAATCATGGGAGGTTCGATGTGATGCGTCGATAGTAGGACTCGGAGCCGCCCTCATGCAGAAGGGTAACATAGTTGCGTATGTGAGTTGAAAGCTCTTATCTACACAAATACAGTACACGGCTTGGGATCAAGAGCTCCTTGCGGTACTAAACGCTTTCAAGATGTGGCGTTGTTACCTCGAGGGTGCTGAAGGGGGTGTGACGGTCGTGACCGACCACAATGCATTGGGTTTTTCCAAATGCAATCGAACCTGCCAAGACGACAAGCGCGTTAGAGCAAATACCTGAGCCGATTCTCATTCACATGCGAATATCGGCCAGGACGCATCAATGTGGCTGATCCACCAAGCCGACAACCTATGGAAGATAAAGCAACCACCAAGCTCAGTGGGTGTTTTATGGCCATTGCAACAAAAACTGTTCAATGACTAGATCCTCCTGCACCTCCGCGGCAACCACCACGAGAGATTATCCATTACAATGGTCTTCTAAACGGGATCCAAATGGGATACTGTGTGGATTGGTGGTTTCAAGACTCTTGAAATCTGGACAAGAACTACTTGGTGGAAGGCCGCAGGAATCTACTGCCACGGAGAACAAGTTGTTGTGCCAAACTAAGGAGGTCTTCGAGTAAAGGTTATCTCTTAGTTCCACGACTTACGGATTGCAGGTTATTTGGGACCCCGAAAGACCGGACATGCACTCTCGAACTAATTTTGGTTACTAGGATGGAGTGTCGATGTTCGTAAGTATTACATGACATGCAACCCATGTCTTCGGAAGAAGGCTAGTAAGAAGAAGCCTGTTGGACTCCTCCAACAACTTCCCATTCCTGAGACTCCATAGGAGTGTGTCATCATGGACTTCATCACTGGTTTTTCGGACATGGCCTGTGGCCACAATGCAACAATAATGGTCGTAGAACGTTTGACGAAGATGTCACACTTCATTCCTATAACCACTGAAGAGAACGTAGAGGAGATCGCTCGTCTCTTCTTTGAGGGTGTCGTAAAGTACCACGGCTTGCCATTGCGCATTTTCTTCGATCGAGATAAAACATTTGCCACTAAGTTCTGGCAAAAGATGTAGTGGTACTTCCGTAGTGAGTCGTAAATGTCGACAGCATTTCACCCTGAATATGACGGACAAACAGAGCCCATGAATTGCACTCTGGAGCAGATGCTCTGCATGTACATGGACCCTGCCATGCATGATTGGGACAGATTCCTAGCATCGACAGAGTTTACGGTGAAGAACTCGTTGAACGAGTCCACAGAGTTCACACTGTTTGTGTTGAACAGTGGCCGGCATCTAGTGGTACCCTCTTCATCGGTGAAGAGTGAGAGTATAAGAGGGGAGGTTCCTTCTGCTCATGCCTTTGTCAAGCAAATCGAATCCTTGTTACAAGAGGCAAAGGGTCACCTTCAAGCTGCTCGACAGCGACAAAAGGCATATTCCAACAATGGTCGCCCTGAGGTCTCATTTGACATTGGTGATTAAGTGGTGCTCAACACTAAAAACCTTTGGCTGAAGTCGCAAGGGGTAAGAAAACTTCTATCGAAGTGGATTTGGCCGTTTCACATTGTGGAACGCATCGGGCAAGTGGCATATCGATTGCTACTTCCACCGACTATGAAGATACATGATGTGTTTATGTGAGCTTACTGGCTCCATACACGGGAGACAAAACCATTCAGCCAATGCCAGCAACCCTTCTTGCCGACGACCAATACGAGGTCCATCGCCTACTCCAACACTTAGAGCATACTCTTCGGTCGTGCGTTGTTAGGGAGTATTTTGTTCATTGTGCCGGTTGTGGATCTGAACATAAATCATGGGAGCCCAAATCTTGGTTGCCCATTGTGGTAGTGAATGAGTACTAGAGCAAGCTTGCAGCTTGTACACATTGACACGTGGTAGGAGGTACCACCTGAATGTGGAAAAAGTGAACAATATTCTTACAGGGTAGCATTCATGGATAGCGATGATAGGAGGTTGGGGACACCCAACATGATTGTCGAGCGGACGCTCCAGCCTAAAAGGGGGAGATTGCTAGCTGTGCTGACCTACAAGCTGCAACTTAGGTCAAAATACCATGCACGTGTTCATGTCTAAGTGGTGATTGAAATTATCAATTTTCTTTCACCATGTTGATGACTCACTTAGTGACAATTTTACTTGTTGTTCATGAACCGGGAAGGTTCATAATATGTGGGGAGGAATGTAGCGGGAGGGCCGGTTCGGCCCTCCCTCCTTGCTGAAGCAAGGGGTGGTTATGCACCACCTCTTGCATAAGCAAGGGCTAGTCGGCGGCGAGCTCGTTGCTGGCCGGCTAGACGGCCGATGGCCGACCAAGCGACCGGCTGGCCAGTCGCCAGTTGCCGATCGTGGCCTCGGCCCGATCGGCGGCTGAGGGGCCATGAGGGCCTTGAGGGCTAGGCCTCGTGGCCTTGTGCCCTCGCCCCCCTTTACACTCCTTGCAAACAAGGAAGCGAGGACATGGGATAGGGGGGGCAAGAGTGAGGACGAGAGGATCTGCGCGAAATCGCTAGCGTGCCTCGCACGCGATGATTTTGTACCAAAACGGCAAAACGTAAAGTGAAGTTCATTTACGACAAACTTTGATAGTATATAAACAAAATAACTTGTGCAAACACACGAGTCCAAGGTAAACACCCTCAGTTTGGGTCGCAAAACCAGGGGTAAGGTTAAAAAACGGAAATGGGCCTCCGGGGACTAGAAACATTCGAGTCTTCTTGCTCTAGGTTGTTGATAACAAATTCCCTTGTCTTGCGAAAGGGATAAACCTGTGATGCGGACTGAGAATGCCATTCTGCAAACTTCCCCGATGACTTCAAAGCAGGAGCTTGATACTTAACCCGTGATAGTACACATCAGACCACATAATCATAATCCAAAACCTGTTAGAAATCTAAACAATTCTGGAAAAAAACAAAAACATAGGAAACACTATGTTCAAGTTTATAAAAATGTCATGCAAAACAGTGTAATACAATTATGAAACTCAATATACTATACTAACATGCGAATCAGCATAAACAAATGATGCAAAAATAGAGAACATGATTGATGTTTACTCCTTATTTGGGCGAAAAAATTAGAAACCGGTTTAAAAACAGAACGGTTATCAAGGAAACAATATAAAACTGAATTTCAGAATATTGATCGAATCATGAACATATTTTCATAATTAATTATTCAAAATCTAGATATTTTTTCTTGTTTAATTAACGATATGAAATTACAACCCATCCATTTCCATTTACAAACTTCTGTTTTGTAAGGAAACAAAATCCTTAAAATCATTCTATGTGCAAGACTGAACAATAACTCAGAATGAAAACATAATTGATTTCCGTCATTTTAATGGAATATGTTTCAATCCATTCAAAAATACAAGTACTACTACAAAAGAAACGACGATAATTTCATTATAATCTAAAATCGTATTCATTGAATAGGATTATTCGTGGGACAATGAAGAGGTTCATCAATTTTTATGTAAGAAAATTTACAAAAACATAACATTGTATTTTAAGATCATTTTCTTTATTCGTTTCATAAAACTAAAATTTATTCCAGTAAAAAAAAGAAGAACTATTAGTAAGTGGCTTTTAACTTTCAACTGAACCTAATACATGTTCTTCAAAGATATTTCATATCAAGAACAATGATTTTTCAAGTTTCAAGGAAATACCAACCATGAATCAAAGTTTTCATTCAGCTATGATCTTGGCTTTATACTTCAACTCTGATTAAAAATTCATTTGTTTTCAAATATTTAAGATAATTTTATAACAAGTAGCAAAAAGATAAGTGAAAGTATTGTGCGTCCAAGGATATCCATAACTTGTCACCTCTATTATGAAGTAACATAGTAAAAAACATTTCACATTTATGAGGCAAGAAAGTAAAACATGCATCCTAATCCAAATTATTGCTTTTTAAAATTCCATGTAGAAAAAAATCACCTCTTTGGTAAGATTTTTTTTCACATGAATAGAAAATGAATAAACGTAAGCACCAACTCTTCCTTCTCTAGAGTTTTTAATGTCTAAGAGCCATGGCATGAGGGGCTTCAACTACTTTCTCTTTGGTGTGATCGTTGCCAAAGAGGTGAGGGACAGGGGAACATGAATCCATTATTCCTTGGTGGTGGAATACACACTTGAGAAGGCTTGTATTGGAGGCTTGTGTCAGAGGCTTGTATTGGATTTTGTAATAAAAACTCCTTTTAGAACCTTTATTCAACATGTTTGCTGTCAAGTAAGGTTTGGTTCTGTCTTCAAGTAATTATGGCATGGTGATCAAAGAAAACCACGTAATGTTGTGTCTCTAGATATCATTGCCAAAGCTTGAAGGCATACATTTGAATAAAAATCCCCTTTTCATGGATTTCTTAGTATAACTATGCACCTCACAGCTAGCAAGACGAAGGCATTATCGGTTGAGTCCCCTTACCATGATCCTATACATTCGCTACCTCGATGGCATAGTCACTTGCCACCTTCTCCATGACTTACTCCATAGATGAATTAGGATGCATAACGATGGGAATCTTGCACATTGTAGACTTAAGCTCCTTCAAGTTCTTTAACTCCTTTTCATCCCATTTCCATAGGTGATCCTATTGTAGCAGCTAAGTCAGCGTTGTGCCCTTGTCCATGTACTCCTAAATGAACTTCTCGTAGTAGTTGAAAAATCTTTGAAAGACCTCAAGATCATGCACACATTCTTGTTGTAGCCAATACTTCACTATTTCCACCTTTGGATCTTTGCAAAGACCCTTACCATTGATAATGTGCCAAAAGCAATCCAAATATCAGGAAACATCTACTATCTTTGAAGAAATTATGTAACCTACCAAAGATGTTGATGTTATTCTAGAGTTAAAGAGCAGGCAAGGATGTTGTGAAGGAACACCAACATGACCTTATCCAAATGAGGTTGGAGGGTCTTGTTAATACGACTCATGAATGTTGGAAGGCTTTTCTCAATCCAAATGACATGATGAGGTACTCAAAATAGTTGTATCGTATCCTAAGTGCAATCTTCTCCACATCCCATTGCATAATCAGGATCTTCTGGGTAGTTTTAACTTAAGTACTTATTCCAAAGAAAGTATGATTCCCTTTGTTGTTCGATTAATTTATTGACCCTTGGCAGTTGATATTAGTTCTTCATGGTTGTTTTGTTCAATTTGTAGTAGTACTCAAACATTTGTGATCTCCCGTTTCCTTCTTTACAAGTAAGACCAATGTTGCATAGGGTGACACATTCACGTTTATGACCTAATGTTGAATTGGTTCCTCTCACAACTTCTTAAGCTCACTGGGCTCAAAATAGATCATGTGGCATACGACATGCACCATTGGAGTTTCTCCTTGAATGAGCTTAGATTTGTAGACAATGTCATTTTTGGTGATAAACCTTTGAGTAGCTCAACAAGATGCATCTCATTGTAGCTATCTAAAACAATTTTTATGGTGATTGATAGATTCATTACTATTTTTTTCACTGGTTTCCTTCTTCTTTCTTTCACTGTGTTTCCAAATCTCCCTCCTCTTCACGTGCCTCCTTCCACATCACCAACATGAGGTACATTTCACCCCCCTTGTGATAACAATGCTTCATGAGCAAGTAACTCAAATATGGTACCTTTCTTTCCTTCAAGTCCATCTCCAAGGCCCATAATGTAAGCACCATCTCCTCTCCACTTTTCTTCACCTTCAACCAGTTGCGCATCTAATCAAAAGCAGGATTCTAATGGTGGATCAAAGAAGTCCTCAAATTGCGTCACAAGCATCCATCAAGCATCTGAAGAAGTTCAGATTCCATGATAAGTAACCTCAAAGGGAATTGAAAGGTTTCTAACCGACTTGCACCAACTTGCCCTTTGCTGGCTTCTTAAGTTGGTGTCTTAGCCTAAACCTGTTTACAAGCTTGTCAGCGAAGAATAAGGGTGACATGCCACAACCTTGTAATCTATTGTTTCTTTACTTGTCTAAGGATTTATGCCATCTGTAGAAAGAATCGATTAAGTTTTAAATTATAAGAGGATTTGCAGAAAGCTCTTGCTTGCTTTGCTCCACATGAATACCCTTTGTAGCTTCCTTATTGATGAAGGACTATAAAGACTGATGTATTTAGATAAAAACAAAACGTTTACACTAGTTGGTGCTCTTCCACTCAACAAGTTTTATCTTTTACTTGTTTCCTTTTCTTTTAGTACTTGTTGTGCCCAAGCTTTTGGTAGATCCAACAGTTTCCATTATGCACATCATACATCTATTGGCCTTCTTGTGTAGGATTGATTGTGATGGGACCCGCTTTTAGGTGCTGTGCTTAGCGATGAAATATCTCCTACTTCTCATAAGACCCCCTTCAATTGTAGCGTAAGACGAGAATGCAGGTAGTAGTGGCCACCTTTGCCTGGAGCATTGTGATTCCACTTCATGCTAGCTTGCAGTTAATTTCCACCTCAAGCCGTCATGGTACTTTTTTCCCATCTTTGGCACACTTATGTTGTTGATACCCAATCACAACATAAAGAAAAAAAGTCTATTGTTTAAGAATGAGCTGATATTCTTTAGTTGCTTTAGCTTGTTTCATGCCTACATGGCAGCATTCATGACATAGAATTAATCTCAAAATATTTCTTAAACGTCTCTCATGTGATTAACCTGTGTACTTCAACTTGTCCAATGCATTTCGTTTATAGCATGGTTTGTTGCATAGTTTGTCCCACATCTACCTTGATTGGCCAGAATATTTTGTCGCCACCACCTCTTGAATGCGATGCCATGTATTTGTGCGATTGGAAATGACACACGCCTAGAATTGTCCTCTAGAGGGTGTCCCATAGCCAAGAATTAGTTATTCATGGCAAACAACAAACTCCATAAGCTTCCACCCTTGGGTGAAGAATTGGACAATTGTTTATCCATTGGATTTAGTCTTGTTGGACTCCTTGACCAACATGTCCAAACAGTGTGAGATTTCACATGTGTGAGAGTGTGTGCCTTTTGTAGATGAAGCCTTAGTGTTTGGAGAAGCACATTCTTAATGCAAATATAGACTTAGATATGTTTGGAATCATCAATTGGATGAAACAAGCTATGGTAGGTTTGAGGGAATGAATAGACCACATTGTCATTACTTTTTTCACATCGTAGTCTACACCCTCGCTTGCTACTAGCTTAGCATGCTAGGACGTGTTCGTTACAATCACCTACTGGCACCAAATGCTCAAGGAAGTAAGACTCGTGTTATTAAGTGTGCAAATCAATGATTTTTATTCTCCCCTAGCACACTCACTCGGTAGCAATATGGCTCTAATAATCACCCCCGATGAGTTTTACTAATGGATGCAATTTATGTCTTGTCCATGCTCTCTTACTGTTGTAAAAGTGTGTTGTTACTGCACACGATCACTACCAACGTTTTTCATCCATCATTGATCGCACACGTTACCATGGGCTTCTATCTTAGATAGACCTTCAACGAATAGAGTAATTGCTATGATTCTTGTCGAATAGGTGGAAGCCACTCTCTTCTTTCATATGCTTAATGGGACATGAAGGTGCGAGCCAAAAACACCCCTGGCATGTGAATCATACTTGTTCCTTGCTTGATTGCTACTTCTCCTCCTCCTTGTGTCCTCCGAATGGAGCAAAGTCAAACTTTACTTTGAACGCCATTTTCAGAAGGAAATAACTGGCCCAAAGGTCTCACAAATTGGGACAAGCCTTGCATATGCAAGTGAAAGGGGACCTCGATTCAATGACTATCAAGATGGGAAGGGTTTTCCTAAGCTGGTTTTGAGATCAAAGAGGGGTGATTCAATTTTGGTTTTGATGGTGTGAGATTGATGAATCTTTGGACGATGCGGGAGCGAAGAATATCTTCACATGTCTTAAATGTTATTTTTCTGCGAACACTATTTGTTACGCTGAGCAAAACGTAGCTTGTTCAGAGTGATGAGGTCCAAAATGAAAGACAATCAAAGTTTTTGGGATAAATGGAAAATTTGTATTAGACAAAGAATATGTTATTGAAAAGCGTCAGGTGAGTCAAGTACATAGACATAATGCAAAGAATGAGAATTAGGCAAAGGTCTCGTCTTTAATGTTGAAGTGAAGGAATGCATGCAAGGTCGCTGAATGACTAATAGTGAAAAATTGATAGAGTTTGCAACAAATCTATTGATCATTCACAAAGGTGGTCAAAGTATTTGACAGCTTTTGGATCAAAACACATGATGTCAGGGAAGTTGGCCAAGATTCCCTTTGATAGACAACGTAGAATATTGGAATAATTAATGTTTTATACCATGAATGCAAGGATGAAAGTTATGTCTCATAAGGCATAATACTTCCCCTCCTTTTAGCCATGATGCTTTGATGCATTCAACTTAGGTTTGTGACAGTAAAAGCATTCTTTGATAAGATGATCCTTGTCTTCGCAGTTGTCATAGGGCTTCAAGCCGTTGTGCATAGTGTTATAGCCATGCCATTTGACAATGTAAATGGTAATTTTTTCATGGTGTTGATGTCTGAGGATATCTTTAATCACGTGTTTTGTATCCTCGTCCACTTGTATACGAGGTGGAGGTGCGATGAAACTTCCAAGGAAGGGGGTACTAAGATCTTGGTGGTGATTGAGCTTGTTAATGTGGAAGAGAGGGTGGATCCCTATGCTTAGAGGGAGGCAAAGTCGAGTGAAGACTGTGTCTTCCATTTGATGTGTTGGAATTTAACTATGCGCGGGGCAAGAATTTGCACTACATTTTAGAGAAATTGGGTTCTGCTAATGTATTAGGGTTTGAAGTACACGGACATGCTGCTAACTACTAGTTTGTCTGCTGTGTAGTGGGAGATTTAATCAAATTTAGATACTTTGGATTTAATCATCCATTCAAAAATACTTTCTTCGAAATACACTCTCAAAATCAAACATCGACCACAACAAACTTCACTCTACGGTAACGTTTACCAAAAATTGAACTTTGCCATAAGGAAAAGGTAAAAACATCCTTTGGGAGGGGTCAAGGGGTCCTGGTCACCTAGGAGGGTATCGCCTTCTCTCAAGACTTGAACAAGGGTTTGGTATGACATAAAATGCTTATAGAATGAATTTTATGGACTCTGAGGGAATTTTGTTGTGAACCGTAAATTGAATGACCAATTTTCAACACAATGGCTCTCAAACGTTCTCAATTAGCGTGGTTTGAGCTTTGCAAAATCGTATCCTTGGATTTTCATTTTTTTACAGTTAAGGAGGACATATTGGCCATCATCGAATGCCTCATCAATGCGATGTTAATTGGCTACTCATTTCATTCCCACTTGAGTCTTTGCAAGGGTCTATCGTATTTATTCCAAGATGCTTGTGAAGTTGCATTGGGCAAAGGTTACCACGAGGATGTTGCTTTGACTTTGAGATCAAGCTAGGTCGTTGGAAGGTTTGTAGTAATCCTCAAAAGGTATTTCACTACTTGTAGTGGAAGTGGTGGAGTTGTGTTTAAGTTTGGTGGTCGACAATTCTGTCTCCCAATTAGTGCCATGTGGCTTGCATAAGTTTTGGAGGAGTGTTTTTAGCATTTATTTGGTTTTCTTGGTTTACCTCTTGGTTTGAGGATGAAACAATTTTGGTAGTACGATTTGACATTGTTAACATGTCATTAGTATGTGCGAAAAGCTACAAGTGAAATGACCGTCTTTCTTGTTGATAATGTTTGGTGGAACATTGTGGAACTGCTTGATGTAGTTTTGAGAGAGCCGTGCTATTTCATCTATGGGCACGGTGGTGGTTGTTGGAAGGAATTTGGAAATTATAGAAAATCTTTCCACCATGATGAGGATGGCATCATACACCTTCCTGTGGCACAAATACCTATCACAAAGTTCCTATTGATGTCGACCCTTCTATTTTGCCATCTATAGAGGTTCAAGTAGACACGGTGGCCTCTTGCAACAAGATTGTTTTTTGTCGAAGTGAGTTGTTGAATATGTTTCAAAAGCAAAGAACAAGTATTGCAACTTAATAGTAAATGTTGCTCACTTTTTATGAAAATTGAGTGACACTTTTTCACTAGGAAACAAGTGATGTAGCTAGTCTATCCAAGTTAGTAAACTTTTAGGGAGTGGAGATGATGGAGGAGTATTACACATAGGAAATGTAGTGTATTAAAGTAGGGTGAATAACCATACTTCATAAACCTAGCTTGGAAACCATGTTGTTGCTTAAAATGCATGAGAAGCTCCTCAATCCATTAGTGTTGGTACCTTTCTAGAACTTTTAGAACCCCTTAGTTCCACTCAAAGCAATATCATATGTTGATCATCCTTGAAACCCTTGTGAAAAGTTGTGTTCTCTAGAACCCTCATCTACTACAATGTTAGCCACTGACAGGGGCAACCGATATGTGTAGATTTTTTTAAGGCAAGAGCCTCATTTTCTTCTCATACCCAAGTGAGCTTTGATTTCGATATTGATATTTTTTCATTGTTGAATTTTGTCGAAAAAGGTTTTTTGTCAAAGTTAAAGTTACCACCAGAATAATTCCAATTTGTTTTCGTAGAAGTTAACTCTATGCATTTTTCTACTTTAGAACCGGGTCCTCGGACGCTTCAGTCTTACATCGAGATGTTTGACTTTTTTAATTCATGTGCTTGATGTCGTTCGAGCACGCGGGGATGCGTTTGAATGGTTGTCGAGACCACCGAACGCCACCACCTCGTGTTTGCCGTTTGGTGAAACGACAAAGGCGTGCACAACAGGCGTACGACCATTTGAAATGTCAAACGGTCGTATGCCTCTTGCTCTCGTGTTGGAATAGATTTGAATGGGAGAACGAGAAGAAAAGCAATTGGACTGATTGGTCGAAATAGATATTGACGTACCCTAGTCGATTGAATTTAACGATCCACCCACATTTTTTTGTTGATTTGAAAAATCCCCCCAAGATAACTTCAAATGGCCAAAAAAATCGTTAAAGAAGTTATGGAACAACTTAATCGTCAAAACAAAAGTTCATTGGGCTATCATATATCATTTCCTATCTATTTTTGCCTTTTCTATGAATTCCCTCCCATTTTCCTTGTTATTACTACTTTGAACTGATGCACGACATATGACATAACTTCTTGCGAGTTGAGTAGAGTTGGTGATCGCACTAATCAATGTCTTCACTCTCATCAGTGACTAGGTTTTCACTGACAACGGTTTCTTGCCGTCACGATAAGGATTGTGGCTTCGAGGTTGTGAGCTGTTGGATCTTATAGCCAAGCATTGTAGTCGGTGTTGCTGATATGGTCGACTAATTTGATTATTCATGGAAGGTGGTTTTGGATGCCAAAAATGGTGATTGCTTGTCAATTATCTCTCTTGAGGTGGTTGTTATAGTTGAAACACTGTTTATTGGGACTGAGCTCACTGTCCATGATAATGTTTTGGAAATGTTGAGTGTACTGTGTCATGTTCGACTGACTGTTTAAGCATTTGATTTTGTACCATATGTCAAACTTCTCATGGAGCTGTCCACTACAAACAAGCGTAGTGTTGACAAAGTCGCTCTACATTCCTTGTGGCATGAGAGAGCCGTTCCGTGTCGGGTTTATCTACCTAAGAGGAAGTACGCATGTTGTTGATGATGTGAGAGCGTTTGCTTGAGCCTGTATTCTAGATACACTAGTCTTAACTGTCGTTGGATGGCCTTTAGATCGGATCACGAACTCTAAGTTGTGCCACGCAAATGCATCTATGTGACACAAATTTGCACAACACGAGGTCAATGTTTTTTTTTCTTTGTGTTGACCCAAAAATGGTGGTGTACACCTCCATGATTGTTAGTTTCATCTTGATCATCACTTTCTAATAGTTTGTGAGAATGAACGGTTGGGGAATCGCCAGTTGAATCTAGGATTCACTTTAGGGTTGTAAACTTATGCAAGTGCATAGTTCTTTGCGCGTACGAGATACTTGAAGCTCCTTCATCGCCGCATTGAGGTCTCTGAGCAGATGGGTGTTCAGGCTCTCAATTCCTCATAACTTCTAGGAGAGGTGTTTCTTGACTTGTAATCATCTACCGGTGCCTCCCATTGTGCTTGGTGTTAATCTAACAGAGTGTTTCAAAAGCGAACGGTTTGATAAGCTCGAGGGGTTCGTCATCAGCTTCGCCATTAGGTTCCTCGGTGCTGCATCATTTGTTGCAAAAGTTGTCACTGCCACCGGGTTTGTGTGGAGAGCTTCGTTGTTCTCGTGCTACAGATTTGCCATCGCCAGAGTCTTGGCTGGGGACTGTTGTTCGTCGCCAGTTGCGTTCATTTGGTTCACCATTATCGTCGTGAAGTCTAAAATTTTCTGAATGGTGGAGATACGGTAAGGAATCGTGTGAGGCTCTTGAATCTTTTGAGACGAGCGATACATGTGAGGTTGCATTGTGAGTGGTTGATTTGAGAAGCTTGGCAAAGCTTCTCAAATCAACCACTCACGGTGGTTGATTGGGGGGGCATCGAGAATATGGAGGGACTTCTTTGTTCATGGCTATCACTGTGAAGACGTCAAGTGAAAGATTCAAAATCTTTGGTAGAGTCCGCAATACATCCTTCGACCATTTTGGAAGGTCGAAGTTTTCTGGAACTTCTGGAACGGAACACGAGGTCGAGTCGGTTGGCCAAGATGTCCATGGCCAAACGACATAAAGATCTTGAATTCGTCGCGCGGTGGACCATGAATTTTCCCCTCGTGAAGTATAGGGACTGGTGTACGTTAGGGACTTCACACCATTGATGTTGATTTGATAAGTCCACTTTAGGGCCGTATTTGGATCTATGAACTAGGTTCGTCGTGATTGTTCTTCTGATGGACCTTTCGGGGGTTTCTGGTACTTTCAGGTGACAGATAACCGTCCGTGCCGAGGGAGAGATGGCCTTTAAGGCCAACGGTCATGAGGTGGCGATCCTAGTCGGATGGGCGTCGGATGGCGGACCCGGGCCATTCAATTGCACGCGATTCCTCTCGAGTCACGGCGGTGCATGTCCCAGCCCACGTGTATCTCGCGATTCTCGACCCCTAACCCCGCGAATGGACATGAGGGCACGGAAAGGGAGTCAGAAGCGGCGGACACAGCACGACACTCTCAATGTTGCCGTGCCTCCACCCATCCGTCCACTTCGGACATGGATGGGTGAGGTGAGTTCTAGGCGGCAGAGCACAGCAGCAGCCGCACGAGACCGCGGCGTGGGCTTCAGCAGCGGAAACGGACAGCTCGCCTGGGCCAGCACCAGAACCCACGAGACAGCGCAGTACGTGGCGGAGATGCTGTGTGGGTCGCGTCGAGAGCTCACGAGCTGACTCAACCATGACTGACGCTGACAGACCGCCATGACCTCGGGCTTCCAACGGGGACGCTAGGAGAGCGGAGGTGCAGGTGCAAAAAATCCGCACCTCCCGCAACTTTCGCCTGTTGAAGGCTGACAAGTTCCCCCCACGCCCTCCACCTCTCCACAAGTCTCTGGCCCGACAATCCCCAGGACTGTCCCAAGCAGTTGCCCGGATTTGACGGACGGCAGTCACCGTTCAGCACTGGAAGAAGCTCACATTGCGATGAATTCGACTCGACGACGCATACCCCGGCCTTACCCCACCCCCCACTTCAATAGGTTCGCAACAGCAGCAACAAAAGCAGCAACGATGCAATGTGGCGCACCAGTCCACTGTCGCCACCACTGCAGCGCAACTGCGGCGCCCACACGACCGACCAACCAACAGCCGACACATACGCTGTGATACCCTCTCCCCTTCTCCCACGTTCGCCCTGTCCCGGGCGGCGTGCGATTTCGTCATCGTGACGTCATGAAAGCCGGCAGATCAAGCGAAGCAAGTCGACGAGGCGGTGCCGTCGGGTGCCTCGCGTTCCGACAAACCATAACTGGCGATCGAGCTGGGAGGAATGCGAGCAGGCAGGTGAACGGACAGCGAGAGAGAGAAAGAGTGTGAGGAGAGGCGACAAAAGCGCTCTCACACGACGAAAATGCGCCGTTTCATAAGGCAGGACGACACCTGACACAGGGCCGACCCGACCGGCGCGGCGCAGACGATGACGCTGGGGCTAGGGAGCTGCAGTAGAAACAGCAGCAGCAGCAGCAGCAGCAGCAGCAGCAGCAGCAGCAGAACAAGATTCACTACAATCACGATCATACCAAACAGCACATCCAGGATCTCTGCGAACGCAACGCCCGCCACCATCGCAACCCACACGCTGTCAACCAGCAGTTCAAACAGAAGCTCTCGCAGCAGAAGTAGCGGCAGTTGAGACAGAAGCTGTAGCAGCAGAAGTTACAGGAGGATCTTGGTCCCCGGCCGCACCTCGTGTAGGCATCGATGTGTGATAGCATCTCGCGCGTAACGCGGCCAAAGTATTAGTAGCAGGAACAGTAGCAGCAAGAGCAGCAGCAACAGCAACAGCAACTCCAGCAGGCCATGCAGCAGCAACGCAGGGCCCCCTTCCTCCCTCCCCCTCAAAACCAGCGCTGGCAAGCATCAGAGATTGGCATTGTTGTTGGAACATCTGTTTCACAAAGAGCCCCTTCCTCAGGGGCGAAAACGCATCGCCGCCTCCTCCCCTTCGCCTCTCGTAGCCATAGCATTCTCCATTGCGCTTCGTGGTGTTGCAAGGCAGTCAGTTTTCTCTCAGCTTAGTTCCTCTGTACAGATCGTGCGCTCCGTCAGCAGCGACGTATCGCGCCGTCTCCTTCGCTCCATCAGCAGCGAGAGTCCGCACCAGGCGACCCACGATCGTTCGACAGATCCTTCGTTCGTTGGTGGGGAACGGTGGATAGGCTCTGGCAGCGCCAAAGCAGGCGGACGTGCGTCCACACGCGAGAGAGCAAGCAAGCCATCAACCAAGCAAGCAAGAAAGCAAGGAAGCAAGCAAGCAAGTCGTCAGAGATGGAGGACTCAAGAATAAGCGTCGTGGCGGGCTTTGCAGCAGGCATGGCGGAAGTCCTAGTTGGTACGTAATGTTTCTCCTCCNGTGTCCTTCTAAGGTCCATTGTCAGTCTCTGTTGCTGTAACAGTGGCTATAGCTGTCATGATTGCCGGTTTAGGAGCTGCCTGTTGTTCAGAATGGCCATCGGTATGGCCATCTCCTGTCATTATCACTGTCGCTGCCTCTGTCAACTGCTGCTGCGGCCGTTGCCATGGTTGTAGATCACAACCATGACCACAGCTTGTGCTCAATGGACTGATGAGTTTCATAGCTGTTGTCGTCATTGCTGCCCCCGTGTCACTGATGCCATCCACTGAGGTCGCTGTCTCCGATGCTGTTGTTGTTTTCACGGTTGTCCTTGGTGTCTTTGTTGCTGCTGTAGTTGTAGCTGCCTCGTCCTTGTTGTTGTCATCATCTTCGTCAACGTCCTTGTCTTTGTCGTCGTCGTCGTTGTCTTCGTCGTTGTCGTCGTTGTCGTCGTCGTCGTCGCCGTCGTTGTTGTCGTCGTCGTCGTCGTCGTCGTCGTCGTCGTCGTCGTCGTCGTCGTCGTCGTCGTCGTCGTCGGCGGCGGCGGCGGCGGCGGCGGCGGCGGCAGCGGCGGCAGCGGCTGCGGCGTCGTCGTCGTCGTCGTCGTCGTCGTCGTCGCCACCGCCGCCGCTGCTGCCCCTGCTGCAACTGCCACTGCTTTTGCTGGTGCTGCCACCGCTGCCGCCGGCATCGTCGTTGGCGTTGTCGCTGTCCCTATCGCTGCCAGTGTTAGCGTTGTCGATCATTGTCATCGTTGCTGTCGCCGATGCCGGCGCTACCAATGTCTTCTTTCTCATCATCACCGTCCTCATCATCGTCGTCGCCGTCTGCACTGTCATCATCGTTGCTGCCTTTTCCGTTGTCGTTGCCTTTGTCATCTTCGTCGTCTTTGTGGGCTTCTTCGCCATTGCCGCCGCTGCTGCTGTCGTTCTCGTCGCCGTCGTCGTCGTCGTCGTCGTCGTCGTCGTCGTCGTCGTCGTCGTCGTCGTCGTCGTCGTCGTCGTCGTCGTCGTCGTCGTCGTCGTCGTCGTCGTCGTCGTCGTTGTCGTCGTCGTCATCGTCGCCATCATTGTCGTCGCCATCATCGTCATCGTTGTTGCCATTGCCGTCGTTATGGTCGTCATCGTCGCCCTCGTCGTAGTCATTGCCATCATAGCAGTGTGGTGCTTTGCTTACTGTCACGGCCTTGCTGCTGCAACTGCCGGTGCGATTGCTGGTGACACTGTTGCTACAAGTGCCTGTGCTTTCGCCACTGTCTCCGGCTGCCTTGGCTGCTGCTCCTCACGATGTGACTCCTGTTCTATTTGACGGGGCTGCCCGCTGCTGCCGTGGGCCTTGGCTACTGTTGAGGGTCCTTGCTGCTGCTTTGGGCCTTAGCTGCTGCCTATGTGGCCCTGACATGTCTGTGACCGGTTTCGTTGTCAGTGCAAGCCTGCTCCCCTCCTCAGCAGGTCCCTCCTCACTCGTAAGCAACGTCTGAAACCCACGTGGTCTATGGTCTCTGTCGCAGGTTACCCGTTTGACACGGTGAAGACGCGGCTGCAGATTCAGGATCCCGACGTGACACCAGCGTCACAGCGCACGCCTTGGGGGTGTGCCGTGGCAATGTTTAGAGAGGAGGGGTTGGGCGCCTTCTACCGGGGCATTGCGGCCCCTATGGTGCAGGTGTGAAATGGTCGTCTGAGAGAATTCGCCGTGTGTGTGTGTGTGTGTGTGTGTGTGTGTGTGT
>SZWC01024410.1:0-32644 GCA_023375785.1 Penium margaritaceum | reverse complement strand
GGGGACACAATGATCTCCTCTTTTCTTTCTGGGATAAATAGACCCAGGGGGCTCATGTTCTTCCTGACTCCCATCATCACTATGGGATGGGCTCTCCTCCGGACAGCGACAGACTCCATTTACGGTGGCTAGTGTTGCTATGTTACACCGAGCGGAACGCAGGTGGTTCAAAGCGATGTAGTGCGGGACAACAGACGATTCGGGAGTTTGGGACAATTGGATAACCTGTACGGGGGTGTCACCATATACCCATCGAATTTTTGATAGATCCGCTCTATCCATAGACCACTCTTTAATACTGCCGTATCCAGCTGACTTTAACTTTAAACCTGATACACCCACCGGTCGAAGAAAAAAACCGATGTATCCAAAAAAAGCGCGCCAACACCATGTCGTCACTGCATGAAATGCAGCTTTGGATTGATGACGTCATCACGCCCCTTCAACAATCACAAACCCCACGTTTCCGATGTGTGTGATTGTTTTAGGGAGGGGTTTGTGTTAGGTTTGCGTGAGGGGTCCGAAACCTCCCATGAGTTGAAAGGGAATCTGTTGGGCCCTGCTACCACGGGGCCCAGCAGATGCCTGAGCAAAAAATAAAACCCTCAACCCCGAATGTGATTCTGGATTGGGTTTGAAGGTGTTTGTCTCGCAACCCTAAGGTGTTTTATATGAAATAGGAAAAAAATGAAATGAGTGTTTTCGCTCAATCGCGATCGAGCGATGACCCCTTTTTTAAAATTTTCTTTTTCGACGCGCATATCCCCTAATACGATGAAGGGTTTTATGTTTTGCGCGGGCTTCACCCGCGCAAAACATAAATCATCGTATAGGGGGTTTGCAATTCGAAAAAGAAAATGGAAAAAATACGGTCTTCCCTCAATTACAATCTCGCGAGGGAGCGAGGGTCGCAATCGAGCGACGGTCACATGACCCTCCTGGCCATACTCGATTAGCGACGCATGTGGCTGATCGAGCATGGCAAGGGAGCCGCATACATCGTTCTTATTTTTAAAGTGATGGATATGGGGGACATGAACTTGCGCTCGAGGATATGGGAGGGTCCGCGATTAGGGATTATGGAGATCCTAACTATGTTGCCCTAATTTGTATGAAGCAGTAACCGTACGATGACAATTGTCGATTGATTCGAGCAAAAATATAAAACTTCATAGAAGAAAATGAGGCATATCTAGGATCATCGGCTTTCCGGCCGAGTGATGCGTGCGAGGTTGCGTCGTGGGTGACGGATTCGAAAAGCTCCGTGGACAAGTCGGGGGGATTCCGAAACATTGCGAAACTTCTTCATAAAAATCGAGCCCAATTGAGAAGTTAACGAAACGAGATTGAATCATCGATATGTTTCGTGTCACTTTTGTGGACGATTTTGGAAAGTGGTCGAAGTTGTCACAAACTTCTCGTACAATGCACCACAAGTTGGTGCTCTTGGCCAAGATTCCCTAAGTCAAATAGCATAAACATCCGAAAGTTGTCGCGCGGTGGGCCATGAATATAGGAACAGAGTTGCCCATTTAAGAGTTTTAGGGACTCGTGTGTGTTGTGATTTGTGCCGTTCCTGTACAGTTTACTGTGACCACTCGCCTGTGTCCATACTCGTGCGGATCCCTGAGGCAGGCGGCCCTGGTGACACCGGCGTGACGACAGGCGGCGGACTACCCGTCCAGAGTTGACCGACCACTGTCCCAGAGCCCCAGATGTCACCGGGACTTCTTGCCGTGTCTTCTACGTCTTGCAGGCGCCTTTCGGCGGACTGGGCATGAGGCCCATTTGCATGTTTTTGCATTGTATACTCACTGTCAGTCAATGGATGCATGCATGTGACCAGTCGTTGCGTGCGTCTTTTGATTCTGCACGTCTAGGTTCAGACGGCGTAGGATTCTGACATGTGTGCGCAAAGTTACGGCCAAGACAGTGGTTTTGGGCCGGTTTTAGGACAGCTCTTGGACTGCCGCGTGCGACACCCGCCGTGCGCCGCGGCAGGTATTTATGCCCTGGACCTGTCAGTTGTCATTCATCTCTCCATATGCTATATTGAAGCATTCTGACACTTGGACTTGTGTCTCCTAGCCAAACCCTTGCCGTTGTGTGTACGACTTGTGCTTGTCGTCACTGTCTGACTAGGCACTGATGCCCGGTCAGCGGCCGTGTTGCTAGAAAGCTTCTACGCACTTTCTCATGGTAACAGAGCAGCGACGCAGCAGAGCAGCAGCAGTGAGAGTCACCGCTACAGCAGTTCTTCTGGGACCCGTTGGAGACGGTTGGTCGCCGTCCGCGTACTCCACCCACCACGTGAGATCGTAGCTGCTGAGGCAGCAGCAGCAGCGCGTACCGCCACACAGAGGCGTGTGGCGGCTGCGGTGCGTGCAGCCGCCACCCCCCCCGCCCACAGCCGCAGCAGCAGAGCAGCAGCAGTAGAGGCGGCGGCGGCAGCCGCGCTGCAGCAGCAGCGCAGCAGCAGCGGCCGCCACAGCAGTGTGGCAGCAGCGGCGGCAGCAGCACTGCAGCAGCGGCGTCCGCAGCAGCAGCGCAACAGCGGCAGCGGCACAGCAGCAGCAGCAGCAGTCGCGGCGGCAGTAGCAGCGCAGCAGTGGCAGCAGCAGCAGCGCGCGGCGGCGACAGCCAGCAGCAGCTGCAGCGCGCAGCAGTAGCGCCGCGCGCAGCAGCGGCCGCCGCGCGCAGCAGCAGCAGCAGCAGCGCAGCCGCCGCTGCCACCGCTGCACGCGCAGCTACGCAGCTGCTGCTGCAGCTGACAACACAGCTTCAGCAGCAGCTGGGCGAAAGCTGCTTCGCAGCTTCCGCGAAGCTGCCGCGCGCCACCGCGCGGCAGTAAAACCGTGAAAAGAAAAAAAAGGAGGGGACGAGCTGACGTCAGCATTGTCGGTTGCTGACGTCATCAGGTCGTGCTGACGTCAGCAACCACTTGCTGATGTCAGCATAACACTTGGCCAAGTTTTCAACCAAAAAGTCAAAAGTTGCCAGCGTTTCAACTCTTCGAGAAACACCGTCGGTTTTGAAATCCGGCAAAGTTGACCTGTCGTCCCATAGTGAGCGGTGACATGAGGTCGCCCGACGACAAGGACAAGGGACCAGGTGATCCCTCCTCCTCTTCTTCAGGGGTATTGAGCCCTCGCTCGCAGGCCATTGAGGACCTGCGCAGTCAGCAGGAGGAGATGCGTCGTCTGCAGCGAGAGCAGATTGACGCGATCCGCACGCTGACTGAGCTCCTGCGCGCTCAGTCCACGGCTCCTCCGCGGACCTCTGAGGGAGCTGCCGGCGTTGCGGCCTCCACCCAGCACTCGGCTCAGGCGCGCGTGACAGGCGCCCCGCCTGCTTCACCTCCTGGCGTGGTTTCTCCACCACTTGCGGACCTCCTTGATGACGAGCCATTCATGCCAGGCTTCGAGGATGACTCCCAGGAGCGGGAGATTCGCCTTCTACAGGAGCGCCTCCTTCAACTGCAGACGGGTATCCGACCTCCACCCGTGTCCCCGATACGACCGTCACCTGACTTCCCCAGTGACCACCCTCTTCCAGGAGTTTTTCCCGTCACTCGCCCTCCTCAGCCTGCCGTTGCTCTCCCCACATAGAGGCAGCCAAAGGACTTTGAGGCACCACCTCCACGGTACATCAACGAGGACGGATTTGACTGCTGGGAGATCCTGTTTCAGGTGTGGGCTACTTCTGAGGGAGTGTGGCCTTACTACCACAGCCCATACCAGTCTATAGATGTAGCACAGGTGCTGACAGCAGCCCGAGCCATGCAAGGACTTCTCTACGCCATGCCACGTGAGACTGTTGTTGACTTCCGCCCCTTCCTCGGCGAGGCTGGCACAGGCACCGAAGCTGATCCTCATGGAGGCTGGGATCTGGCGTTGTCCCTCCTGGCCGCAGAGACGCACGCCACCCGTGCGTCACACATTCGTGCCTTCCACTCCCTTCGTCAGGGACCAGCGGAGCCTGCAGCGGACTACTGGCGACGCGCCATGCGTATCTACACGCGCCTGGGGACCTCAGGGGGCACAGAGCTGTGGGCGCTTCGGACGATCATGCTCGGAGTTTGCCTGGAGTACACCGACATATTCACACGGTACAGCGACACTGCTCTCGAGCCTTTCTCAGCCACCCTGCAGTTGCTCCCGTGGGCCCATCAGCTTTTCCTCCAGGTGACGTCTGCCGGCGAGGCAGCAGTAGCACATCAGGAGACTTCCCTCGCTGCCGCAGTCCTCGCCTCACCACCGTCTTCCCTCCTGCAGTCACCCTCACCTTCTTCAATCATGACCTCATCTTCCTCCTCCTCTTCGACCCCGTCTACGCCCACGTAGACGCAGGGTGTTGCAGCAGCTGCCCAGGGGAAGAAGAAGAATAGGAAGCGTGGATTGGGTCAGCAGCAATCGTCATCCAGTGGTAGCAGTGGCTGTTCCGTGCACTGCTACAACTATGGAGGTGCCCATCGAAACACCGAGTGCCAGCAGCCGCTCGACTGGGAGCGCATCACTCGCGGACTTCAGGCTGCCCATGCTGCGCGCACCGCGTCAGGGACGTCGACCGCACATTCCTCTGGACGCGTGGCGACTACGACTGTAGCTGTTCCTGCATCCTCACCGGGGAGCAGCAATGATGCAGACCCACGTGACCGCACCATCGCCGAGCTTCGTCATCTTCTGGCGCTTCGCTTTCAGGGAGGTGCGAGTGTGTCGTCATCGTCGAGTGGGTCACAGACTGCTTGTTTGTCCGTCCTCGTGACTCGTGATGACACATGTGGGGGAGCACAATCCGCATGTGATGATGATGGGCCTGAATGCACTGACTGGATTCATGAGTCTCACCTTCATGATGTACGTCGTTCCTTCTCACTGACGGCTGAGCGTCCCTCTGATGCCGAGTGTTCTATCGCTCGTTGTACAGTGACGTCCACCATTCGTGACTCCGGTGGCACTTGGATCATCGATTCCGGTGCCACCCACCACATGACGTGTCGTCGTAGTGACTTTGTGGTACTTGGTCCTGTCACGACTGTCCGTTCCGCTCGTACAGGTTCTGGTCAGTCCTTACCGGTTCACGGTGTTGGGGTTGTATGCTTTGATGGTCCGTCTGGCCCCCTGTATCTCTCTGACGTGCTGTTTGTGCCTGATCTTGAGCTCAGTCTGCTGTTTGTGCGTGCCTGCACTCTGATGGGTCTCTCCGTTGAGCATACCGCTAATTCAACGATTGTGACTGCTCTTGACACCCGTAGCATTGTCCTGCGTGCTTCAGTCGTAGATGACCTGTACCGCATTGCTCGGCCCTCCTCCCCTTGCTCTCCCTCCTCCTCTGGTCGCATTTTTGTCACTGGTCTTCTATCCACGGAACACCAGCGGTTGCTTCACCGACGTCTGTGCCACGTGGACTCCGACACTATGTCGAAGCTCATCCGGACACAGCCCGCTCTTGGTCTTGACGTGGCTTCTTTTGAGAAGCCACCAAAGACCGACTGTCTTTTTTGCGCTCAGGGTAAGATGCACCGGTGCACTTACCCTGATTCGCGTTCCCAAACGCTAAGGCCCCTCGAGTTGGTCCACTCGGATCTGCCGGGTCCTCTTCTAGTCGAGTCACTGTCCGAAAGGGGCCGGTATGTTCTGACGCTGACTGATGACTTCACCCGGATGCGGTGGGTCTACAGTCTGTGTCAGAAGAGCGACGCCGCCCTTGCGGTTTGGCACTGGCTCGTGATGGCTGAGCGTCAGTCTCGCCACACGCTACATACCTTTCGCTCGGATCGCGGCGGCGAGTTCCTCGGCGAGATGGACTCATTCTTTGCTGAGCACGGCATTTTTCACCAGGTCTCCGCTCCTGCTACCCCACAGCAGAACGGTGTATCTGAGCGCTGGAACCGCACCATGGAGGATGCGGTCCGCGCCATGCGGTCTGAGTGCGGTCTCCCAGAGTCCTTCGCTTTCGAGGGCTTTGCCTACATGACCTGGGTCTGGAACCGCCTCCCGCATGCTCCGCTTCCGGATCATGTTACGCCGTACGAGCTCTGGTTTGGCCACCGTGCCGACCTTCGTCTCGCACGCGTCTGGGGATCCCTGGCCTCCGTATGGTACACCGAGGACTAGCAGGGGTCCAAGGTCTCCCCTCGGGGTCGCTTGTGTGCCTTCATCGGCATCTCCCCGCGGTTGAAGGCCTGGCATTTTTGGGACCCCACTCGCCGTCGTGTCATTGACTCTCGTGATGCGCTGTTTTTTTAGTTACTCACATACCGTGATCTGACTTTGATCACAGCGCTCTCTGCAGCTCATGTTCCTTCTTGTGAGGGTCCTCGGCGGATGGGGGAGACCTCTTCGCCAGCGACCATTCCTCGCCATGCTGATGTGTCCGCTCGAGTCCCCTCTCGATCTCCAGCACTTGATGATCCGGCTATCATTGCCGTTGGTCCAGAGATCCCGCCTGTCCAGCGTTCTTCGCACCCCACAGATACTGCTGCTCCCACGCCCCCTCCTGCATCACCCACTGTGTCCACTGGCACCCTTGTTCCGGCGTCTGACCCAGCCCAGCCCACTCCTGTCTCTACGTCGGCTGACGCTCCGGTCTCAGTGTCCGGACCAGCCTTGCCCGCTGTCACCCCCAGCGCAGTGTCCCCCACACACGCATCTCCGCGCATGGCATCTCCGACTGCCTCGTCTCAGCCCTCACCAGCTGTGGTTGCACCTGTCCCTGTGGTCGTACCTGTTCCTGCGCCTGAGGTGCGCCCCTCGACCTCCGGTTACTCTCGTGAGCCCGGTGGTCGCCTTCGACCACTGGATTTCGGAGCTCAGCGAGCGTCGGGTTCCGGACCCAAACGTTCCTCTCGCAGCATTGCGAGCGGTGATCCCGGCACAAAGGCCTTAGGCCTGAGTGTCCGCACTGAGCTTTCAGAGGTACACCCAGCGTGCCCCATAGGGCACGACCAGGTCAGCCGCGAGTTCCATGTCGCCTGTGACGCAGCAGCTGATCTCGTGGCCGTCAGTCCAGACACTGAGGCGTGTGCACTTGCCACGTAGAGTTCCCCCTCTATGGCGCCGGACCGGGGCACATTGAGGGAGGCCTTCTCATCGCAGGATGCTGATGCCTGGCGAGCTGCTTGCGAGGATGAGCTTCGCGCTATCCGAGAGCACGGAGTCTACGAGCTTGTCGACCTTCCCCCTGGGAGGAAGGCGATTCAGGTCAAATGGGTCTTTCGCAAGAAAGTAAAGCCGAATGGCTCACTGGAATGCTACAAGGCTTGTTTGGTCGTCAAGGGGTTCTCTCATATTGAGGGAGTTGATTACACTGACACCTTTGCCCCTGTCGGCCGCATGACCTCAGCTCGAACTCTGTTCGGTGTAGTAGCTCAGCATGACTGGGAACTACACCAGATGGATGTGAACAACGCGTTCCTCCATGGCTCTGTGGATGAGGAGATCTACGTGGCTCAGCCACCAGGCTTTGAGGACGGTGACAAGGTCTGGCGCTTGCGCAAGTCCTTGTACGGCCTCAAGCAGTCTCCACGGTGTTGGAACCGGGAGATCACTAGCACCTTGACGAGGCAGACCCCTCACTCTTCATGCTACGGAAACCCGAGCGGTTTACCGCCATCCTGGTCTATGTCGATGACCTTCTGATCGCGTCTCCATCGCTGGAGGCCGTGAAGGAGGCCAAGGCTGTCCTGCAGACCGCCTACAGGATGAAGGACCTCAGTCCTGCATCGGTGTTTCTTGGTATGGAGATTGTGCGTGATTGCAGACGTCGGACACTGTTGTTGCATCAGGCCCGATACGCATGAGTCGTGGGGGAGCGCTTTAGCGATCTCCTTGGTGTAGTGCCCACTGCTTCCACACCACTCACACCTGATGGGCAGGATGCTCTGAAGGTGGACGACCCTACACAGCTGGGGGAGACAGTGGACGTGACCTTGTACCTCCGTCTTATCGGATCTCTGATTTACCTGGCCACTACCACGCGTCCCGACATCGCGTTCGCCGTCAACCTCCTCGCTCAATTCTTGCAGGCTCCACGTGCGAGAGCTCTTCACGCGGCTGTGCGAGTGGTACGGTACGTGGTCTCCACGCCNCGACGCGTGATCTCCATCATGTGGGTTGGCACTGACTTGCAGCGAGCTGATTTCTTGACGAAGGCACTTGCCCGCGGAAAGTTCCAGGTGGCCATTCGTTCTGTTGGGCTTCGCCCCGTGCGTGACAGTGGTTGAGTGTGCGATGCACGTTGCCGTCTCATCTGTCTGTGTCACTCACTATGTGGTTGTACCAGTGCTGCACGTGTATGGACATGCGTACCATCGGGTCATGGGGGAGTGTTGTGATTTGTGCCGTTCCTGTACAGTTTACTGTGACCACTCGGCCGTGTCCATACTCGTGCAGATCCCTGAGGCAGGCGGCCCTGGTGACACCGGCGTGACGACAGGCGGTGGACTACCCGTCCGGAGTTGACCGACCACTGTTCCAGAGCCCCAGATGTCACCGGGACTTCTTGCTGTGTCTTCTACGTCTTGCAGGCGCCTTTCGGCGGACTGGGCATGAGGCCCATTTGCATGTTTATGCATTGTATACTCGCTGTCAGTCGATGGATGCATGCATGTGACCAGTCGTTGCGTGCGTCTTTTGATTTTGCACGTCTAGGTTCAGACGGCGTAGGATTCTGACATGTGTGCGCAGAGTTACGGCCAAAACAGTGGTTCTGGGCCGGTTTTAGGACAGCTCTTGGACTGCCGGGTGCGACACCCGCCGTGCGCCGCGGCAGGTATTTATGCCCTGGACCTGTCAGTTGTCATTCCTCTCTGCATATGCTATTATGAAGCATTCTGACACTTGGACTTGTGTCTCCTAGCCAAACCCTTGCCGTTGTGTGTACGACCTGTGTTTGTCGTCACTGTCTGACTAGGCACTGACGCCCGGTCAGCGGCCGTGTTGCTAGGAAGCTTCTACGCACTTTCTCAGTGTACGTCAAGAACGTAACGCTTCCCCCCCCCCACCCCACCCTTTTAGCTGTTGGTTTTTCATGCATCTATCATTCTACTCTGTTGTGTCCTCCCGGCTTGTGTACATCCACGTGGAGATGACTGACGGCGAGACTCGATGCTGTTGGAGTGTCGCTCGGTGGAGCCGACGCGCGCTGAGGGCCACGCAACGTTCGCTGGAGCCTCCTCCCTCCGATGATGCGCTCAGCTCCATCGGCAGGCCTCCTCGGCGGTCGGGCGGCCGGCGGTCACAGCCACTGCAGATGCTATTTCCATGCACCTAGCTCTGTTTCCGGTTGTGGCATTATGTCTGCAGCGTCATGCTATGCCTAGGGTCCATGTCTTTTGCTGTGTGGCCCTGTTTGGGGTCATCGACTGTCGTAGGCACTGTCCGGGTTCGGGCAGCCATAACTCTTTGCTGCTATTTTTCTAGCTGATTCGGACCACACGACTGTCTTCGCAGCGTTGGTATTATGGTATGGTCTAGTTTCTAGGCAAAACGGACAACGCCCGGGTTTTGGGCTGTCGAGCGTCTGGCAGGGCTCACCGAGAAAACCCTGCCTGCCAGAAAATAGGTCTAGGACTATTTTCTGATTGGCTAGTTAGCTGAGTAACAAGTTCTACACTAGTGGGGGGAGCTAGAACTCGGACGGGTCTCCCATTGTTGCTAATCCGTCACTTTCAGTTTTCAGCTGCTTTCTAGCGCTAACACTTGCGCGCGCGTTTCTGAATAACAAACCCAGAGCTTCCAGACTTAGACTCTAGAGCAGCAGACTGAGGGGGCAGCTGACTTAAGCAACGAGCGTGGAAGCCCGCACGCTGCATCAATAACGCTGCTGTCCCAACCTGCGTTCTAGGTTTTCCAGCTTGGTATCAGAGCCAGAGCGTTGCAGCAGCAGCTGAAGACTGGCGTATAGGTGCCATACAACGCCATCGGACCTCCATACCCGTCAGTGCAGGGGAAATGCTACCGGATTTTTTCGGGCAGCATTGACACGCCTGGTGGCAGCGTCAGATTTTTTCCCATGGCCATAGGGCCAGGGGAGATACTGCCGAGATTTTTCGGCAGCATTGACCCCCACGCGTGACGCAAGGAGGTGAGCGGCATGCCGCGTCCGACACCTGCAGGTGACGGCGCACGCTGCAACATCACCCAGATGCAGTGACTGGCACCAGCACGCAGCAGCAACAACCTGCTGCAGCGGCAGCCGTAGGCAATGGTAGCGTGCAGTGGTAACAATAGCCATCAATAGCTTCGTGCAACAACAGCAACAGGCAGAAGCAGCAGCTTGCAGTAGCCCATAGTAGCAACACCCCGCAGTAGTAGCTCGTAGCAGCAGCAGCAGCAGCAACAACGAGTAGTAGCAGCCTGCAACAGCAACCCGCAACCGCAGCGAGAAACAGCCACAGCACGCAACTGCGTGCAGCAGCAGCAACGGGCTTCAGGAGTCGCAGCAGCAAGCCGAAACAGAAGCCAGCTGTAGCAGTAGCAGCAAGCAACCAGCAACGGCTACTGCTGCTCGCAGCCCGCATCAAGCAAGCAGCGAGTAGCAGCCCGCTACTGCTAATGAGCAGCAACTCGCTGCTGCCAGCGAGCAGCAGCCCGCTGCTCGCAACAGACAGTAGGCAGCTGCCCGCGGTGACATACGAAAAGGGAAAGAAAAAAAACGAGAAGCAAATAATTCCGCCATCCCATTCTCTTCTCTGACACGGCTGAAGCAACCACAGCAACCGTAGTAGCCCATAGCAGCAGCAGTTGCTGCTGCAACTGCACCCGTAGCAACAACAGTAGCAGTAGTAGCCGTAGCCGCATCAACAGCTACAAACAGCAGCAGCAATGTAGTTGCAGCAACAGCAGCACTTACATCAGCAGCAGGAGCAGGCGCAGCGACAACAGCACCAACAGTTGCAGCAGCAGTAGGAGCAGTAGCAGCAGCAGCTACTGCAGCGGCTGAAGCAGTAGTAGCAGCAGCAGCGGCCCCAACAACCGCTGTTGCTGACGTCAGCATCCCGCTGCGGACGTCACTGCTCACGTCATCAACACACACAAAAAAAGGGGGAGAAAGGGAAGGGGAAAGACAACCAAAGAGTGGGTAGAACTCCCACCGTCCCAAGTCACTACTAATACTAGCAACACAAAAAGGGAAGGAAGAGAAAAAAAAGGGGGTACCAAACCATGGCTGGTAGCCCCAATGAGGAGGGGTCCTCCCCTGTTGGGGGGACCCCTAGCCCCCCTTTCTTGCACTGACTGCAGCAGCATCAACAGCAGCAACAGCAGCCGCAGCAACAGCAGCATGAGCAACAGCAGCAACAGCAGCAGTTGCAACAGTTGCAGCAGCAGTAGCAACGGTAGCAGCAGCAGCAGCCCACTGGTGTCGTTGGCGTCAACCCTGATCCCCTCGTTGCTCTTTAGCAATAGCTCGCTACCTTGACGCAACAGCTTGCAGCGCTACAGTCGTCAGCCTCCCAGACTTCCACCAGTGCGCCGCCATCGTTCATCCCTCCAGGGCATACCAGTCCAGCTGTGTCTGCTGCCATGCACTACCAGGCACAGCATTAGAATGAGCGCCAACGGCAGACAGTGACCTCCGTCCTTGGCCCCACTCACAGCGCCGGCCGCACGTAGGACTTTGAGACACTGCCGCCGCCACTTCAGGCCGGCGAGCAGTTCCGGAGCTAGGAGCTCAGCTTCCGGATATGGGCGTAGGGTGAGGGTCTGTGGGCATACTACACCCTCCCTTATGACGCCGCCCAGGCCGACTAGCTGTATGACGCTTGCCGCACCGTCCGTGCCCTCGTCCTAGTCGCCCCTCCAGCTTCCTGCCTGGCCCTAGAGCCTTTCCTCGGCGACTTCACCACTGGCGTCATCCCAGACCCTGCAGCCGCATGGCACGTCCTCACCCGGCCCCATCGCCTGTCCAGCGACGCTGAGAGTAGCAGTCTGCTCCGGGAGTTCAACTCCCTGTACATGGGGGAGACCGAGACGGTCAGTGCCTACTGGCAGTGGACAGAGGACACCCGTCATCGTCTCGACAAATCTGCCCCACCTCCTTTGTCTGCGCTCCTCACCATCAAGCGTGGCGCCACCTGCGCGTACGTGGACGTCTTCGTGCACGACCCCCAAGACGTCCTCTCCACCATGGCGGCCCAGGGCACCCTCATGCCCTGGGCATACGAGCTCTTCCTCCGCATTGAGGAAGCTCATCTGGAGTCCCAGCTCCATCGCACGGAGGCTCTTGCATCCCCTGCCATCGCCTCCCCTGTTGCCACCTCCGTGGCCATCGCTTCCCCCGCCGCAGCTACCTCCTTGTCTTCGGGGAAGAAGAGGAAGAACTGAACAAGAAAGGCAAGGGTGCGCGGCAGCAGCAGCCGTCGACCGGGTCTAGCAGTGGGGCCCGGTCTGCCACAACTGTGGCCAGCTCGCGCACGGGTGGTACACGTGCCCTCTCTCGATGAACGAGGCGTGCTTCATCGCCACCATGCGTCGCCAGCGGGAGCATCGTCTTGCCTCTGCCTCCGTCGCTACCGCTGGCCTTGACACCTCGACCTCGTCCAGCAGCTCCGCCACTCTGACAGCTCCGCCTGTCCTGTAGACACCCGCGTCACAACAGTACAATCCGCAGCCATCAATGCCTCTGTTCCTGTCATCGGCGCTGTCCCTCCCTTACCCGGGCTCCGGTGCCATCACTCCGCACTCGATCTACACTCCCGGGCCGTCCTCCCGTGAGCGTGAGCTGGAGCAGTTCATCGCGCTCCAGCTCGGCCTGTCGCGCCCTCCCCCCCAGGGAGGTGCGAGTTGTATCACCTCTTGCTCTCCTGCCCAGCCTTGCATGAGTGAGACTGATCTACGGTCGTGTCCTGTTTCCTTGTCTGTCTCATCGTCCCACGTGGTCTCCTCTACCCCTTCCTATGACGACGTTGTGTGGCTTGACGATTGGCAGTCTCGGTTCGTGCCTCCTTCCACCACGTCCGCGTCCCTTGCTTGCTGCCATGTGACTGTCAGCGATCTGGCGACCCCAGTCTAGGACCCTGCTGACACCTGGATAATCTACTCCGGGGCCACGCATCACATGACGGCCTCTCGTGAGGCCTTCAGTATGCTCGGTCCTATAGGTGATGTCTCTGGTGTCGGGACGGGCTCTGGACAGGTGTTGCCTGTCCGTGGTATTGGCGTTGTTCGTTTTCGTGGTCTTACCGGTCATGTTTTTCTGACCGATGTCCTCTTCGTCCCTGGTCTCGAGCTCAGCCTCCTGTCCGTCACTGCCCTTGACCGCATGAGCATGGACGTTGTGCACTCGCGTGGTATTGGCACTGTGTCGCAGCGTCCGTCTGGTCTCGTAGTACTGCACGCCACTGCTCGTGGCAACCTGTGGCATGTGCCACGTCTTTCCTCCTCCCCTTCCGTCTCTTCCCCATCGGCCGCCACAGGCCATGTGTTTGTCACCAGCACGCTTTCTCCTTCGCACACTCGTCTCTTGCACCACCACGTTTGCCACGTCCACTTTTCCGCTGTAGAGAGCATGCTCCGCACCCAGCCGGCCAAGGGCCTTGACCCGGACCGTCGGTGAGTGCGCAGACTGTCGCACCACGCTCCGTGGCGCCTCGAACCCCCATGGATCCACGTGTCTCCTCCACTCCCACGGTCGTGAGTGGGGACCCTGGCACCAAAGCCCTCGGCTTGATCACCTCGGCCATCATTGCAGACCTTCACCCGGGCTCCGCACTAGGCTACGTCATGCTTCATCAGGAGCAACGGCACGCTGTCATGGCTGCACTCGCGTGCATCCCACCTGGGGCTCGAGATGCACACGCTCTCCCAGTCCGTTCCACAATACACCTGGAGGATCCAACCACCCTACGCGAGGCACGAGCCTCTCCTGAGGCCGCACACTAGGATGCTGCCTGCGCCGATGAGCTCGCTGCTATCCGACAGCACCATGTGTACAACCTCGTCGACCTTCCTCCACGTCAGAAGGCCATCGGCGCCAAGTGGGTCTTTCGGCGCAAGTGGAAGCCCGACGGGTCCTTGGACAAGTACAAGGCCCACCTTACAGCCAAGGGGTTTGCCCAGATTCCTGGGGTCGACTACGACTAGATCTTTGTCCCAGTTGGCTGGTTCTCTACTAGCCGGGCGCTCTTCCGCCTGGTCGCCTGGCATGGGTGGGAGCTGCATCAGGTGGATGTGAGCAACGCGTTTCTCCATGGCTCACTGGAGGGTGAGGAGCTCTACATGGTGCAGCCCCCAGGCTTCGACGACGGCACTGGAAGAGTCTGGCGACTGCGTAAGGCCCTCTATGGCCTGAAGCAGTCACCTCGGTGCTGTAACCAAGAGATCAGCAACACGATCCTTCGGGGCGGGCTCCAACGCAGCATCGGTGCCCTCGCACTTTTTGTCAGTCCGTGAGGCCAGACTTTCGCCGCTGTTCTGGTGTACGACGACCATCTCCTTATTGTGTTGCCAGACACGGCTGCCATCCAGCTTGTCAAGGACTTGCTGCACGCCGCCTACCGGATGAAGGATCTCGGATCTGCCAGAGTCTTCCTGGGCATGGAGCTCGCGCATGATCGCTCCCAGGGCGTCCACCAGGCCGCCTACGTGCAGACTCTTTCCACCCGCTTTGCTGAGGACCTGCCACTCATGCCGAGCGCATCCTCACCCATGTCACTCGATGGCTAGGTGAAGCTCAAGAGTCCTAATCCAGCTGTTGTGGGGGAGCGAGTTGACGTGACCACGTACCTGCAAGTCATCGGGTTACTGATGTTCCTGGCGACGACGACGCGCCCAAACATTGCGTTCGTCATCAACCTCCTGGCCCAATTTTCTGAGGAGCCGTGTCACCTCCACTACGAGGCCATGATCCGAGTACTGCGCTATGTCGTCTCGACTCCTCGACGAGGTCTCATGTTCAGCCATCAGCCGTCTGTGGTCGCGGTGGGCTACACCGACAATGACTAGGCCAACAGTCCGGACGGTAAGAGTCGCACAGGCTGGATCTTTCTGATTGGCGGCACAGATGTGTCCTGGCGGAGTGGCAAGCTGGGGTGCATTGCACGCAGAACTGCTGAGGCTGAGTACGTGGCTCTTGCCTCAGGCGCATGTGAGAGTGTGTGGCTGCGTCGTTTGTTGTCCGAGTTGCGTCAGCCTGTCGCATCCATCACGTTGCATTGTGACAATGAGAGTGCCATGGCCATCGTCGAGAATGACGGCGTTCATCACACACGCACAAAGCACATCAACATTGATTATCACTATGTATGTTCGTTGTTGCATGATTGCAGCATCAGCATTGTGTGGGTTGAGACAGCAGGTAAGTTGGCTAACTCCTTGACTAAGGCACTGAAGCGTGACTCATTTAAGAAGGCTGTGAGTTTGGTTGGCGTGCTTCCATGAGTGGCTCTCTTTGTCCCTCCTTGGATCTCTGCGTGGCCTGGGGGAGTCTGGTCATTGACTGTGTCTCTGCCCGCACATGTGCACTACGCCTGTGAGTCATGGGGGAGTGTTGGTTTTTCGCGCATCTCTCATTCTACTCTGTTGTGTCCTCCCGGCTTGTGTACATTGGCGTGCAGATGACTCACGACGAGACTCGACGCTACTGGAGTGTCACTCGGTGGAGCTGACGCGCACTGAGGCCCACGTACCGTTCGTTGTAGCCTCCTCCCTCCGGTGATGAGCTCAGCTCCATCGACAGGCCTCCTCAGCGGTCGGGACGCCGGTGGTCACTACCACTGCAGATGTTGTTTCCATGCACCCAGCTCTGTTTCTGGTTGTGGCATTGCGTTTGAGCGTCACGCTATGCCTACGATCCATGTCTCTTGCTGTGTGGCCCTGTTTGGCATCACTGACTGTCATAGGCACTGCCCGGGTTCGGGCAGCCATAACTCTTTGCTGCTATTTTTCTACCTGATTCTGACCGCACGACTGTGTTCGTAGCGTTGGTATCATGGTATAGTCCAGTTTTCAGGCAAAACGGACGACACCCGGGTTTTGGGCTGTCAGGCGTCTAGCAGGGCTCACCGAGAAAACCCTGCCTGCCAGAAAATAGGTCTAGGACTATTTTCTTATTGGCTGGTTAGCTGAGTAACAAGTTCTACACTAGTGGGGGGGAGCTAGAACTTGGAGGGGTTTTCCATTATTGCTCATTCTTCATTCCTAATCAGTCACTTTCAGTTTTGAGTTGCTTTATGGCGCCTACACTGGCGCGCGCGTTTCTGATCAACAAACCCAGAGCTTCCAGACTTAAACTCTAGAGCAACAGACTGAGGGGGCAGCTGACTTAAGCAATGAGCATGGAAGCCCGCTTGCTGCATCAACAACGCTGCTGCCCCAACCTGCTGCCTTGGTTTTCCAGCTTTAGCGGCGTCGTCCCGGCGAGGTAGTAGACGTAGGCCGATGTCAGTGAAAGTAGCCTTTCGTCAGATCATCGATGTCTCGATACCCCAGTAAACTATGAATTCCATCATTGAAATGTTCCATAACTAATCGGATGACATTTTAGGAGTTCTGTATTTATTTAGGTGGTACTTTTAAAATCGATGAAGTATAGGGGGTATTTCATTATTTCTTTTTGACAAGAAATCTGGGAGGACTTCTTCTTGGGCGGAGTGACTATATACCCCCAGTTTCACACAATAAGTCCCATCTGCCCCTCCGTCGGAGCGATAAGCCTCATCCGCCCCTCCGTCGGAACGATAAGCCCCATTCGCCCCTCTGTCCGAGCGATAAGCCTGATCCGCCCCTCCGTCGGAGCAATAAGCCTCATCCGCCCCTCCGTCGGAGCGATAAGCCTCATCCGCCCCTCCGCTGGCACGATAAGCCTCATTCGCCCCTACCCATGAACAATAAGCCCCATATATCCCCTGGAAATTGCGAACTCGTAATGTGACGGTACATGGTTCATGTTTGTTCTAGAGAAGGGTGTCTTGGTATTTTTATTTCACTTTTTCGATGATTTGCTCCTCATTTCGTATAACCGGACGGCACGAAAGTACTTGACACCAGTGCATGTGTATCATGTCGACAATGTTAACATAGCGGTTGACGAAAATGTGGGGTTCAGCGTGGTTCACGTGCTCTTTTTGTGTGGGTATTGTTTTCTTTGTCTTCATATGTGAACGATACCGGAAACCCGTAAATCCAGTCACCGGAGGTCTGCATGGCCGTATGAACCGGACATGCACTATCCTCGTCACATCGAAACACCCCCTGTGCCATCGTCGTTCGTAAGCTGGCAAGGTTCATGCAAAGGCATGGAAACGTGATGCCGAGCCTAACAACGGTTTGGCCAGCGCAGCAAGCGGTCACCGTCCAATGACATTGCACCGCTCGACTATCCGACAGCTGTCTGTGTCGCAACTTCCGCGGCACACCTCGATGAGCTGCCGTGCACATCACGCTGTCACATCCTTTCAACCGCCGGTGGCCATGGGCATGCCCATGGGTTCCCGACTGCATGGGGTAATATTAGGTGCAGTCGGACGAGTCAGACATGCACAGAAGAGGCGGAGGTTGTTTGTGAAAAATGGAAAAGGCGGACAGTGCCATAATCCGACGTGTCCACAATTCCTCGGATTGTCCGTCACTCGCACGCCATGTTTTGGCAGGGTACCTCTCCAGTTTCATCCAGTGTCATTCAGTTTTGCGTCGTCGTCGTCGACGGCGTCACCGCTCCCTCTGACGATGTTGCCTCTGCTCCTGCTTCCATCGTGAACACGGGATGGTGGACGCCCATGTCACGGAGGACGCCGGTAAGCCTAATGAGGAGGGTAGATGGGATAAGTAGCATTGTTTTTGGGCACCATATACCCTCTGTTTCAGATGGATTTCCAAGAACACGCGTGGCTTGTTGCCACGCGACCAAGTGCTCACGAGAACGGTCATCCGTCTGCTGAAGGACCTGCACCGCGGTGGTACCCCGATAACCCACAGCTGAACGGCCCATCAGGCGCGTTTGAGGATGTTAGGCTTTGGCTGACTCGGGATTGGTGCGATGAATGGTGGGCCCGCCGGTTTGACGACTGGGACGCCCCCCCACAGACCCAACCCCAGGATGAACCTCCCCGTGCTCCCGGGTCCCCCGATGTCCGGGAAGCCGGACCGGTTAGGTTTAGCATGGGGCGCCGTCGCGTCCTGTCCGTACCTCATGGCCACCTCGGTAATGCTCAGTTTGAGCTCTTCACGCATGTTCAGTGTGCTTTTCTTAGGAAGATGTAGACAGTGTGGATGGTGCTTCGTTTACCCTCTTATGTTTATGCCTCTACTGTCCTGTAAACCTTTGTTTAGCCTTGCCGTTGTTTATCATGCGTGCATGGACAGGTGACTCGGACGACGAACCATGCCACAGCCCAAAGAAGCAGAAGGGGATGCCGAAGGAGCCGGCAGCGGGCATGTTCTTCCAGAACATGGATGCAGCCCGGGCATTCGTGGAGGACTACGTGGTTGACAACCGGTTCGGACTGAAGTGGGTCCGCAGTGAGCCTGCGAGATTCCACGTGACGTGCTCCGAGGCCAAAACAAAGGGTTGTACCTGGCTCTTGAGCGCACGTGTCACTTCCAAGTTCGGAGACGTCACAGTCTCGCACTACGAGGACGGACACAAGTGTGTCCCCGAAATCGGCCGCGGGAATCCGGCTCGCCAGAAGAGTTGGGTGGCCCGGAAAATCTCAGAAACTTTGCAGCGCGACCCTACTGCCTCAACGGCCACCCTGCGTCAAGTGCTTCACGAGCGGACCAGCATCAACGTTTCCAACAACACGCTTTACCGTGCAAAAACACAGGCCCAAGAGAGCTTGATGGGCAAGACGACGGAGGCATGGAGTCTTTTCCCGTCATACATCGAGGAGGTAAGTATGGCGGATGCATGGAACCTGCCGCAGCACTTGTGTTGTCACTTCTTTGACAATTGACGTGTGTATATCCGCACTTTTTGCGTGCAGTTGAAACGCGTTGACCCAAGGACCCACGCCGTCGCACACAAGGACAAGAACGGCGCGTTTCTCTGGGCTTTCGTCGCGCCGGGAGCTGCCAGGATGGGGTTTCAACACAGCCGCCGCATCCTCACCATGGATGCAACATTCCTGGAAAACGGGCACAAGCAGGTTTTGCTGCTAGCCCAATTTTTTTATGCGAACGACCATGCCGTGCCGATGGCATGGGCACTGGCACCGACTGAGGACGAGAAGAGCTAGAATTTTTTTTGCGCCCAGCTTGCCCTTGTATATCCCACAGCTGCTTTGGCTGGCACATGCATCATTACAGACAGGGAGAAGGGTCTCGAGAAAGCTTTGAAGAAGTACATGACTGCTGCTACGCACACCTACTGCGCATGGCACTTGCGCAAAAACATGCGCACTTCCTACGGCAAGAAAGCCGCTCACTGGGCGTGGAAGTGTGCGCACACACTCAACCTCGACCAGTGGGAGAAGGCTACCCGACACCTACGGCAAGTGAGTGCTTCAGCTTACGCATACCTCTTTGGCAGGCCGGGTGAAGATGGTTCTGTGGTGGGGGGTGTTCCGCTAGAGAAGTGGACACGCCTCCATTGCCCTTTGGGCAGGGGGGGCCACACGACGTCGAACGCTGCTGAAAGTTGGAACGCGCGCATCGCCGCCCATCGGAAGCTGTATCCTTACTACTGCTTTGTCAGTATCTTGCCCTTCGTCCAACGCATGTTCTGTGCTCAACGTGCTCAGGCAGAAGCCGTGCAAACGACCTTGGCCCCAACACAAGCTGACAGACTGCTGCACTGCCTAGCTGTGGCTCGAGAGTACACGGTGGTCGAGGAGGGGCCACACACTGCAACAGTGGAGGGCCCAACGAACAACCCCCGTCAAGTGAACCTCCTTGACAAAACATGCAGCTGTGGCCGCTGGAAGGAGTTCGGCCTCCCCTGTCATCATGCATGCGCATTCCTGCTTGTCAAGCGCATTAACGCAGAAAATCTNAAGCCGTGCAAACGTCCTTGGCCCCAACACAAGCTGACAGACTGCTGCACTGCCTAGCTGTGGCTCGAGAGTACACGGTGGTCGAGGAGGGGCCACACACTGCAACAGTGGAGGGCCCAACGAACAACCCCCGTCAAGTGAACCTCCTTGACAAAACATGCAGCTGTGGCCGCTGGAAGGAGTTCCGCCTCCCATGTCATCATGCATGCGCATTCCTGCTTGTCAAGCGCATTAACGCAGAAAATCTTGCCGACCCCAGACTCACGCGAATGGCGTTCCGACGTGCCTATAACAGCCCCATCCCCTCCCCAGTGGTGAAGAACATCAACCCCGTGGAACCACTGTGGTTGCCCCGGACCAAGGCGTGGGAAGGGACGGCCACGAAGTGCAAGGAAAGACCGTGAGACTCTGCGGAAGAAAAACTTCATATGCCCACGTTGTGGGCAGAAGGGCCATACAAGGACACGCTGCAAGAACCCGCCTGCTCCCAGCCCCGCAGAGGCGGCAGCTAGGGGGCATGAAGTGCTTGGACTCCCAGCTGCTACTGCACAATCATCAGTAGGCTTAGATGCCCCACTTGTAGCGTATGCAGGTGGTGACGTGGAGTACGATCCCACGGCTCCGCCAAGGGATGAAGACGATGATGTTGATGACGGTACTGAAAGTGATGACTCTGGTGCTTACTTCCCTCCTCCTGGTGATGATGGTGAGACGGTGACGCAGGATGAGCACACCCAGCACTTGGATGAGGAGGAGAGAGAGTGGCAGGAGACGTACGAGGAAGAGCCAGAGGAGGATTAGTGAGGTACGTACACGTTTTCACTTTCCTTGTGTCTTCCTCCCATTGAAATGTCCGTGCAACTTGCCTTATCAGCTTCCAATACGTAATAGTGTGTTTTGTTTATGTGCAGGATGAAGTGTGCTGGACATTGGACATTGAACAGACCATTCTGAGAGACTGCTCCCACCACAGCAGGAGAGGGGGGTTTCGGGTTAGGCAGAAGGTTAGGGTCTGGGTTAGGGTGAAGGGGACCAGTGGAGTGCATCTTCCTAGAAAGAGAAGAGGTGGCCAACATTTAGACACGCCTGACGAGGTATTCTACGATGTTGAGCACTGTCAGCCATGGGAGCAGCTATGTCCTGTGTGTGACATTGTGCACTTTCTCCGGGGATTGAGTCGTCAACTTTTCGATGAAATCACGTATCCGACCTTCACTGTCTGTGTTGTGTAGCCATGTACCTTTCCTTACATGAAATTTGTCAAGTGCATTCATTCTACTGCTTGCATTGCTTTTGACATGTTTACTTATGCAAGAAGTACAGCAGCGTAATAAGCTTCATGATTGTTGTCGTTTTCAAGCAAATGCGTCTCTGTGAACATGGTCAACTTGGTACACATTGTGAAGCACAATGACATACAATGTTATCCAAGCAGGTCATTGATTAGAACAGAAGACTGTCTGTCTGAACTTGTACAACCACTATCAGGCGAATTAGCACATGATTCCAACATGGAGTAAGAACTATTCTAACTTGTACTTTATCCATTAAATGTTCTATTCAGAGTGCATCGTTACTGTACACCCTGCCCTACAGCATACGCTGAGTACAATACCTTACACCTAATGTGTTGCTGAGTATAATGACATACAATGTTATCCAAGCAGGTCATTGAACAGAACAGAAGATTGTCTGTATAAACTTGTACAACCACCATCTGGCGAAACAACACATGATTGCAACATGGAGTAAGAACTATTCTGACTTGTACGTTCTCCAATAAATGTTGTATTCAGAGTGCATTTTTACTCTACACCCTGCCCTAAAGCATACGCTGAGTACATTACCTTACACGTAATGTGTTGCTGAGGATAATGACATTGAGGGGATCATAGTACTAGACAGTCGTAAATAGTACATACCAAACAGCCCACTTCAACACTACGTTTTTGCAACACATGAATCCTGCTTTGTCTGCCGTAATAGTCATGTAAACGTAGACAATAACCGTAAAGTAGAGGACACTTTGTTCCTTAATTTCACACTAATAATGAGGGAAAGGTTGGCATATTGTTAATAATCTCTGAAAGAGTTCAATCCAAAATGCCCTGCACATAGTCGTCAATATGACAGAAGACATAGGGAAACGCTGACGTTCATCACAGCCTCGAACATGAGAGTGGCCACACCGATATCCATGGCGCCCAATTCGGTGGGCAGTACAACGGGCGAGCATGGGGTGCTTTGACGCCCAACTNCCAACACATGGTGTATGGGTCCGCGGGTGTATTTGGATTGATGATGTCCCATGCGCGCTTTATGTTTGCCCACTCCGCCACCGCAGTTCCGTGATCCATGGGCGGAGGGGGGGGGGCACGTTGCGCCAAAAACTGGAAGGATTATGCACCGTGGGTGGATGGTCACCCCAGCGCTGCAACGGTGGCAGAGGACGCGTATGTCGAACTTTGGACATGTCGCAAGGGGGTTTGCTATGTGTACTCTCGATTACGGGAGAAGGAAGTAGTCGAATTCGACGAACACTGTTATATATGCAGAACATATGTACAGGTTTGACGTCGCAAATGACACGAGTACGGGCGGAGTATTTGAAAAGCAAACAGCCGTCATGTGTGGCCGATCGCACCCCTAAGCAGGGAGCCGCAGGTGTCGGGACGGTACCATGCCGGGCCTCTACGCAGATGCAAGCATTTACGTTCGGCAACAGGTGTCTAGGGTAGGGTTCCGTTTCGCTGGTCGTCTTGCGTCACATCACAAACCATGGGTATATTAGGCTTATTTTATGACATTTTCTATGGTTTTACTTCGAAACCCGATCAAGGGGTATATGGGGCTTATTGTTCATGGGTAGGGGCGAATGAGGCTAATCATGCCAGCGGAGGGGCGGATGAGGCTTATCGCTCCGACGGAGGGGCGGATCAGGCTTATCGCTCCGATGGAGGGGCGAATGGGGCTTATCGTTCCGATGGAGGGGCGGATGGGGCTTATTGTTTCGACGGAGGGGTATATGAGGGTCATGGGTGAAAAAACAGGGGGTAATCGGCATTTTCACCGCTTCTTCTTTTGCCAACCAGACGACTCGGAGGGGGGCGAGCACTCGACCATTCGAACTTTCAAACGGTCAAATGCTCGTTGCTCTCGCGTTTGGCATTCACAAAATGTCAAACGCGAGGCGACAAACGTTGATGGCCATGATTGCCATCAAAACGACCACGCGGATGCATGAACATCGACGCCAACAAAAAAGTCTCTGTCTATACTGTAGAAAACTAGACAAGAATGGCAATGAATACAGGTTCAAGAAAAATGGAAATTGTGTGGTGCACCCTTGAATTCGTAGAAATCATTTTGTAGTTATTTAGGTGGCACGTATGTATTCGATGAAAGTTTGTTTTGGACAAAATTTGATGAGGGGAAAAACAATTAACATCAAAATCAATGTTTTCTAGGATAGCTTTCCTATGTCTCCCTCCTCTTGTGCGCGGCATCGTAGCCGTGCCAACCGACCTGATACTTCGTCGTTTTTCCATGGCGTCCATGTCCAAGGATATCTTCAATGACGTACTCCATATCCCCGTCCACTTGTACGAGAGGTGGAGGTGTGACGTCTATGTTGGGGAAGTGTGCACTGGGGTCCCAGTAGTGCTTGAGCTTGCTGATGTGGAAGACAAGATGAATTGAGATGCAGTCTGATGGGCATTGGAGCTTCACGAAGTCTTGTCCCCGGAGTTTGATGTTAGCAGAGGTGAGGAGGACGCGATCACTAGCGTTGCACACGTCATTGTTGCCATAACCGCCGGCTACCCACTTCATAGCTGCTTGAGTCTTCACAAGCGCTAGTCATGCTTCCTCCCGGATGCTTGTGAAGTCCCGGCGGTGGACGTCAACTGCGTGGACGTAACTCCGACTCTACAATCCAGCGAGAGTGGCGGGAAGTTTGTCGTACACCACCTCGAAAGTTGTTTTACCCATTGAGTTGGAAGTGGCGGAGTTGTACGTGAGTTAGAGGGTAGGCATACTTGCTGCCCAATCAGTTGCGTGTAGCTCCCATAAGGTCGAAAGAAGTTGTACGAGAGTCTCATTAGTTCACTTGGTTTGCCCGTGTGTGTGCGAATGGAAAGCAATACATGGCTGCTTCTGACTGTCGTAGCGTGTCATCGGTTTACGCAAAGAATGGCTGGTGAAGCGGCCGTTTGTGTCGCTGATGATGGTATGTGGCACCCCGTACAGCCATATGATCTGATTTAGAAAACACCGCGCCGTTCCTCTTGTGGTGACGGTGGTCGTCTTTGGGACAAAGTGCAATGTTTTACAAAATCTGTCCACCACGACGAGGATGGTGTCATAGCCCTCGGGAGAGGCAAGTAATCCTATCACAAAATCCATGCTAATGTCAGCCCATGGTTCCATCAAAACGAGTAGGGGTCAAAGTACAGAAATCAAAACCCCCGTATAAATTCTTGTAATTATGTTTGAGCAGTTTTGTTCCCATTTTGAGTCCATAAGGTTGGATAAGATCTAGTGGTCTTAGCAAACCATGAAGCCCAGAAACATTTCTTTAATTTAATTGAGTGTACTTGACGTCTTCTCGAGTAAAAGCTTCTACATCTAACCCTTCATATACATCACCTTTAAAAGCATGTACTGCTTGGAGGCAATTCTCTAAAGTAAATGGATTACATAAATCATGGTAGTTTTTATTTAAATCCATTAATCCTGGTATTTCAGAAGTAGTTAGCCTACGTAAAACTTTGATAAGCGTTGTTATCTCTTTGAGAAAATCAAGAATGGTATGCTTTGTTGGTTTTTCCTCACATCTCTCATTGTGCTCTGTTGTGTCCTCCCGGGTTATGTACACCGGCGTGTAGATGAATGATGGCGGGACTCGACGCTGCTGGGGTGTCGTTCGGTGGAGCTGACACACGCTGAGGACTACATGCAGTTTGCTGGAGCCTCCTCCCTCCGGCAATGTGCTCAGCTCCATCGGCAGGCCTCCTCTGCGGTCAGGCCGCCGGCGGTCACTGCCATTGCGGATATTGTCTGCATGCGTCCTGTGTTGGATCTGACTGCACCATTGCGTCTGTAGCGTCATGCTCTATTCATGGTCCAAATCTCATGCTAGCGTGGCACTATTGTCACTAGGGACTAGTGTAGGCGCTGCCTACGTGTGGGCAGCCACAACTCCTCACTGCTACATTTATAGGTGATTCTGACCGCATGACTGTGTTTGCAGTGTCGGTGTTATGGTTTCGTCCAGTTTTGAGGCAAAACGGACGATGTCCGGGTTTTGAGCTGTCAGCCATCTGGTAGGGCTCATCGAGAAAACCCTGCCTGCCATGAAATGGGTCTATTTTCTGATTATCTAGTTAGCTGAGTAACAAGCTCTACAGAGCTGGGGGGGAGGGAGATCTAGAACTTGGAGGGATCTCCCATTGCTGTTCATTCTTGATCCCTATTCAGTTCTTTCCAGTTCTTAACTGCTTTCTGGCACTAACATTGGCGCGTGCATCTCCAAGTAACAAAACCAAAGCACTCACACTTAGATTCTAGAGTGGCGGACTGAGGGGACAGCTGACTAAGCAATGAGTGTGGATGCCTGCACAATTCATCAACAACGTTGTTGTCCCAACTTGCCGCCTGGGAATTCTAGCTTGGTATCAGAGATAGACTGAAGCAGCAGCAGCAGAAGACTGGCGTACAGGTGCCAGACAACGCCGGCGGACCCCCACACGCACCAGTGCAGGGGAAATGCTGCCGGATTTTCTCCGGCAGCATTGATCAGCCTGTTGGGGGTGTTAAAAAATTTCCCCACTACCACTAGGCTAGGGGAAATGATGTCTAATTTTTCTGGGAGCACTTACCCCCACGCGTGATGCAAGGAGGTGAGTGGCTATCGACGTCACGCACCACGACGACAACGCATGCCGCGACATCAACCAACTATGAGCATGTTGCAAGAAACAACAACAGCGTGCAGCAACAACAGTTGCTTCCAGCAACAAGGAGCAGTTGCAGTAGTAGCCAACAGTAGTTGTGCGCAGTAGTAGCAGCCGACAGTAGCTACAACTCGTGACATCTTGCAACAACAGCAGCCCGTACCAGAAAGCAGTAGTAGCAGCCACCAGCTGCAACGCGTAGTAGCAATAGTGTGTAGTAGCAATGAGCAGCAACAATAGTCGGCTGCAACAGCAGCTGTAGTGAGCAGCAGCCTACAGCAGCTTGCAGTAGCCAGCAGTAGTAGCTACAGTAGCGGCTAGTAGTAGCAGCACTTGCGACTGCTCGCAGCATGCTGTTCACAGCAAGCAGCGTAGTGCGATCTGCGAACTCACTGCTTGAAGCTCGCAGCAAGTAGTGAGCAGCGAGCAGCAAGCTCACTGTGACAAGCAGAGATTTAAAAAAATTCCCCCACCCTGTAGGTGGCCATGCAGCACTTGTAGCCACCACCACAGCCGCATTAGTAGCTAAAGCAGTCGCAGTAGCTCAGTAGTAGCAGCAGCAGCAAGAGCAGCAGCAACTGCTTCTGCAACAACAACCTTAGCAACAGTAGTAGTAGCAAGTGTAGGAGTAGCAGTAGCCGCTGCTACAACAACAACCATAGTAGCAACAGTGGCAATAGTAGCTGCTGTTATAGCAACAGACCAACATCAATAGTAGAAGCAGTAGCGGCATTAGTAGCAACTATAGTAATAATAGCAGCTGCCCTAAAGCTGACACAGTATCGGCTCTAGCAACTACCATTGCTGACATCAGCCATCCTCAGCTGACGTCATTGCTGACATCAGTAACAACACAAAGAAAACTACACCGACCCTGCAGATAATGCAGTAACTGCTGCTGACGTCAGCCATCCTAAGTTGACATAAGTGCTGATGCCATCACTGACATGAGAAGCACATAAAACAAAAAATACACAAGGAAGGGGAACAAAGAACACCATGGCTAACAACCCCAATGGGGAGAGAACCTCCTCCGCTGGGGGGACCCCTAGCCCCCCTTTCTTGCAGCAGTTGCAGAAGTTGCAACAACAATAGCAACACAAGCAGCAGTAGTAGTAGTAGCAGCAGTAGCAGGAGCAACAATAGTAGCAGCAGAAGCAACAACATCAACAACAACAACAACAGCAACAACAGTCCATAGGCCTCATTGTCAATTCCTCCGATCCACTTGCCGTCATTCAACAACAGCTTGCCACACTGACGCAGCAACTTGTAGCACTACAGCCGTTGGCACCATGTACACACACAGCAGTGCCCTGTAGCCCTTCCTTCCTCCTTGGCACGCCAATCCTGCTGTGTCTGCTGCCACGCATTATCTGGCGTAGTACCAGACCTAGCGCCAGCGGCAGACAGTGACTTCAGTCCTTGGCCCCAATTTGGGTGCCGGCCGCAGGACAAAGGATTTTGAGACCCCACCCTCACCGCTTTAGGCCAACAAACAGTTATGGAGCTGGGAGCTTATCTTCCGCATCTGGGCACAAGGTGAGGGACTGTGGGCATACTACACTCTTCCATATGACTCCACCCAGGTTGACCAGCTGTATGATGTTGGTCGTGTCGTACGCGCCCTTGTCTTGGTTGCTCCTCCGGCATCACGCCTAGCCATTGAGCCCTTCCTCGACGACTTCACCATTGGCGGGACTCCAGACCCTGCAGCCACGTGGCACGTCCTCACCCTTCCCCGTTGCGTATCCACTGAGGCTAAGACAAGCCGTATGCTTTGGGAGTTCAACTCCCTGCACATGGGACAGACGGAGATGGTCACCTCCTACTGACAATGGGCGGAGGAAATCCTCTGTCGCCTATGCACTTCTGTTCCACCACCTCTGGCTGCACTCCTGACCATCAAGTGCGATGCCACCAATGCATATGCCGACGTCTTCGTCGAACACACCCAGGCTGTCCTCTCCACTATGGCGGTTCAAGGCACATTCATGTCCTGGACATACAAGCTCTTTCTCAATATTGAGGAAGCTCGTCTGGAATCACGCATCCAACGTACAGAGGCCCTTGTCTCCCTTGCCATCACCTCCGTGGCCGTCGCTTCCCTCGCATCAGCTACATCCACCAGCTCCTCGTTGTCGGGGAAGAAGAAGCACAAAGGCAAGAAGGGCAAGGGCCACCAGTAGCAGCAGCAGCCGACCGGGTCCAGTGGTGGTGGCTCGTTTTGCCCCAACTATGGCTAGCTAGGACATGGGTGGTACACGTGCACGCTACCGATGGACGAGGCGCGTGTCATCGCCACCATGTGTCACTAGCATAAGCGTCGTCTCACCTCTCTTACCGTAGCTTTGGCCGGCCTTGATACCTCCACCCCGTCCAGGAGCTCCACTCCTCCGAGAGCCACACTAGTCCCGCCGTCGCCAACTCTACAGCAGCATCATCATCGGCAGCCATCGACGCCTCCGTTTCCATCACCGATGCAGTCCTCCTCCTATCCAGGCTACGACGCTATCACTCTGCACTTAGTCTACACTCCCAAACCGTCCACCCGTGAGCGTGAGTTGGAGTAGTTCATCGCGCTCCAGCTCAGCCTGCCTCGCCCTCCATCCCAGGGAAGTGCAAGTTGCATCACCTCCTGCCCGTCTAGCCTGTAGTGCATGACTGAGACTGAGCTGCAGTCATTTCCCGCTTCCTCGTCTATTTTGTCATCTTTTGTGTTCTCTTCTGGCCCTCTCTATGATGACGTCTTGTGGCTTGATGATTGGCAGTCTTGGTTTGCACCACCGTCCATCGTGTACGCGTCTCTTGCTTGCTGCCGTGTGAGTGTTAGCGATCTAGAGACTCCGGTCCAGGACCCTGCCAAGACCTGCATCATCGACTCCAGGGCCACGCATCACATGATGGCCTCTCGCGAGGCCTTCAATGTGCTTGGTCCTCTTGGCAATGTGCCCGGTGTCCTGACGGGCTCTGGATAGGTGTTACTTGTCTGCAGCGTCGGCGTTGTTCGTTTCCGTGGTCCTGTCGGTGATGTCTTCGTGACCGATGTCCTCTTTGTCCCAGGTATTGAGCTCAGCTTCCTATTCCTTCACTGCCCTTGACCGCATGAGCATGGACGTTTTGACTCGTGTGGCGTTGGTACTGTGTCATTATGTCTGTCCGGTCTTATCGTTATGCACGCCATCGCTTGTGGCAACTTGTGGCACGTGCCTCGTCTGTCATCCCCTCCCTCTGTCCCCTCCCTGTGGGCCGCCACAAGCCATGTCTTTTTCACCAGCACGCTCTCTCCACAGTGCACACGTCTCTTGCACCGCCACCTTTGCCATATCCACTCTGCTGCCGTAATAAATTTGCTTTGTACCCAACCGGCCAAGGGCATTGATTCGGACTCCTTCCCCTAGCTGGGGCCCACAAAGTGCATTGATTGCGCTGAGGGTAAGATGCACCGATCCACATGCCCCCAGTTCTTCTCCAGTGTATCCACCCCTCTGGACATGGTCCACTCCGATGTCATAGGCCCTCTCCCTACCGAGTCCGTCGGGGAGCATGGAGGCTATGTCCTCACCCTCAATGACGACTACTCCCGCTACTACTAGGTCTTCTACCTTCGATAGAAGAGCGATATTGCTCCTACCATTCGGGACTGGCTTGTTTGTGCGAAGCGTGAGTGTGGTGAATCTCTTTGCCGCTTTTGCTCTGATTGCGGTGGCCAGTACATGGGAGAGACCATGACTTTTCTCACCTCTTGCGGTATCCACCACGAGACGTCAACGCCCTACACACTAGCCAAAAACGGTGTCTATGATCGGTGGAACCGCACCATGGCTGACACCGTCCGTACCATGCGGGTTGAGTCTGGCCTCACCAATGGCTTCTACTTCGAAGCTATGGCCTACATGACACGGGTCCGGAACCGGATTCCCCACGGACCCCTTCCCCGGCAGTCTACGTCGTACCGGCACTGGTACGGTTAGCGGGCTGACCTCCACCCTGTTGGCCTGAGGGTGAGTGTGCACCCTGGAGGGTCCCTAGTAGTGGCTGGTTCACACCACCAACTATTTTTGGATAGACTGGAACTGTGGAGGCAACTGGTTCCAAGGATGGCTGAATATTGGTCAGAGAGTGAGGCAATAGTTTTGGCCTCAATTGAATGGGAATGAAGTCTTGATCAAGGCTCACAAGTAGTGGCATTTTATAGCCATGGATCTAAGCTTTCTAGAACACCAAAGCATGCCAGATTTGGAGCTTCCTAGCAGATTCTATGGCTTCTAGAGTGGCCCTTGGTAGGCTGTCCTTTTCCCACCTAGGAAGGCATCCATTCCCTCCTCTAAAAGCTTCTGCCCCTTCCTAGATTCCTCGGCTTGCTTCTACTAGGAGGGAAGGTATCCAGAAGACCAAGACAACTCTAGATGCCTTGTAGGACAAGTCACCCCTTCTAGAAGGTGTGCCACCTTCCTGGACCCTCACCTGGCCTTCTAGAACCTTAAGGAGGAATTCTAGAGTTTGAGCTAGCTTCCTGGCATCTATTTTTCACCTCCCTTGAGGCAGGGCAGAAACTCATCTTGTGGGACTTGAACACGGGCCCCTGCCTCTAGAGGTGGACCCCATTAACCACTAAGCCACTAAGGCTTGTCTTTTTGGTGTTCCTTTTTGGAGTCACTCCTGCCATGGTGAGGAGCATTACTCCAATAATCTCCTCCTTGCTCATCACCCATGGCAGTCGTCCATGCTCAACCTGCAACCGAGGAGCCTTTCTCCTCATGGGAAGCGAGGCTACATTTTTGTGCTCCCTCCCACTCAGCCCCATCCTTCTGGTGCAGTGCCTCCTTCATGCTCCTCTTGCGTGAAGAAGACTTGTGCAAACCCAGTCCAAATGCCCTTGTTGGCATCGTACCTTTTAGTCTTTCTTCACACACGGCTGCTCGTGTGGGGCTCTTGAGGCGGTTGTTATTGTTGCTATCCCCTTTCAATGCCATCCTCTCCAAGCACCTGCTCCCCCTCTCTTGGAGACCTTGGAGACATCGATCAACTCCCCGCCTCCACATCCATCTCCGGTGCTTCGGATTCCTCATCCAAACTGGCCGGAATAAAATCTACTGCTCGCCCATCCCTTAGGCGATGCTCTCTGGTTGGTGGTGATGCGAGGACGTCATCCTCATTCACGTCCTCCGGCGTCTCCCCCTGAAGGAGGGGCATCCACTCCCCACTCTTGGAGAGACCTGCCTCCTTGTCTGTCCAACGTGACGTCGCAATTCCGCACTATCTGCTGCCTCCTTGGGTCGCAGAGCCGGTACGCCTTGCTTCCGCTCTCATATCCAAGGAAACACACCGGTGCGTACGCGCGTCCAGCTTGCTCCATCCCTCACGTGCCTGCACCATCACATGTGCAACACAACCAAATGTGCGGTGGTGACCCACCGCTGGCTTCCTCCCGCTCCACACCTCTTGTGGTGTCGTCCACGTCTTGCTCTCCTTGTCCTTCAACGACTTTGTCGGCATGAAATTCATGATGTACGCTGCTGTCCTTGCCGCCTCCGCCCAATACCATTGTGTAAGGCCGGCGTCGCTCAACATGGATCGCACCATGGTAAGGATTGTGCGATTCGCTCTCTCTGTGATACCATTCTGTTGTGGGGAGTGTGGAGTTGTTTTCTGTCACTCAATCCCCTTGCTCTTCATCCACCCAAGGCACCCCGCATATTCACCGCCGTTGTCACTCTGGAACGCCTTCACCTTCAACTCTGTTTGCTGCTCCACATCTGCCACAAACTCCTGCATGCACGCAAGGACCTCACTCTTCCGCTTCATTGGGTAGAGGTAGGGTTTCCGGCTGTGGTCATCGATGAAGGTGAGGAAGTAGCGAGCTCCGCCAATGGAGCTCTCAAGCGGTCCACACACATCTGTGTGTACCACGGCCAGTTTTGCCGATGCACGCGTCCCCTTAGCCACAAATGGCTGCCGCGTTGATTTGCCAATGATGCATGGCTCACACACGGTCTCCTTGGTTCCATCAAGGCCGCGGATTTGGAGACCCCGCACCACTTCCCTCTCAGCCATCTCCTTCACTGTCGATGGAGAAATGTGGCAGAGTCGGCGGTGCCATAGGTCTAGGTCTCCTCCATCCTTCGTTGCAAGACTGGCGGCGTTGGACCCCGCCCAGCTGCTGAGGATCTTCGTGCGTAGCAGGTACAAGTCGTCCTCCCTCTTGGCACGCGCAATCACCTCACCTTTGCCCTCCTTGTGGATGACGGCCTCCTTCTTTGTGAAGAGCACCTCAAGTCTCTTATTGGTAATGTGGCTGACGGAGAGCAGGTTTGCCCCAAAGTTGGGCATATGCAACACATCGTGGATTGTGCTCGTGACAGGTTTGCCATCGACAATCGACTGAATGCGGACGTTACCCTCACCGGTGGCCACCTCTGTTTTTCCATTGGCCACCATTATGCGTCTCTCCGAGGCGTCGTAGGTGACAAATGCCGCCCTGTTGCATTGCGTGTGGCGGCCTGATCCGGAGTCAATGACGGCAACTCCCGGATCCTTCAAGTTGGTGGAGTTGTACGCCATAAGGGCGTGCTCATCTTTCTTCTTGTCCCGCTACGACCAATCTGTTTTCTTCTTGGGACAGATGCGCGTGTAGTGGCCCTCCTTGCCGCAGTTGAAGCACTCCCCCTTCTTTTCACCCTTCTTGGTGCCCTGTTTGGCACCCTTCCACTTGTCGCCTCGGCCTCCACTTTGAGGATGAACCGTGTAAGCTGAACTT
>SZWC01024409.1:22668-37227 GCA_023375785.1 Penium margaritaceum | reverse complement strand
TGTATGTGTATGTGTATGTGTATGTGTATGTGTATGTGTATGTGTATGTGTATGTGTATGTGTATGTGTATGTGTATGTGTATGTGTTTGTGTATGTGTACGTGTATGTGTATGTGTATGTGTACGTGTATGTGTATGTTTATGTGTATGTGTGTTTGCATGTATATGTGCATGTGCATGTGCATGTGCATGTGCATGTGCATACGCATGCGCATGTGCATGTGCATGTGTATGTGTATGCGTATGTGTAGGAAACAACCGGCCGCAATACCTCTCTTTAACAAACCCCTGCCTACGTAACACATAATCAAACACACTAACAAAAATAGTTATGTATCTATGGCCATTTCCATTTGACATGCATTCACCTTCGTACTATAAACGCCAACGCTTGTCAGCCTAAAAAGTCACAAACCCCTCAAACTATCATAAACCTTTTTTTTTGTGGCGCCATGAATTCAAATTTCCAAGTGAGAGAGTTCATTGAGCTTTACATCAGGAATATGGTGAGAGTCCTTTTTAATGCTTAAAAATACTTGGGGATGGGGGGTTGATTTCATGGGAGTCTTGGTCACCATTGCTTCTGAAGAAACCGAAGACATCGGCTATGGTCGTGGTTGCGACATGACCACCAATGCATTCGCTGGAAGACGTTCGTTGTGCTTGCGCCACTTGGAGGTCGCGCATGATCCTGGTCCAGTCACGGGGCTGCTAACAATACGTGTAGCAGTGAGGACCCCCGCAATTTCAGCATTGGATAGAAATTCCACTTGCTGCTGCTTGTGGGTTGCTATTGCTGTTGTTACTGTCCCTTGGCGCGTCCCCTTTTCCCCATCTTTCCTTGTTTGAGCACGCCAACGACCTGCGTCTGACTGCTTAGGGTAGAGAGAGTGTACAAGGAAGTGGTCGAGGTAGGGAAAGAGGCGTCATAGGTGTCTTCGTCACTTGTACAACAATCGGGCTCTCCACATGGGTGACGGCTGCCTCATAGGCCTATGTCGCCTGTTGAAAGTAGAAATGAGCCCAAGGGAGCAGCTCATAGTTGTTTTGCCTCTCCGTCAGGGCTCCGTTTCGCGCGTCGGATTGCTTATGCAGTCGTGTTTGAATGTACATCCAAGCCGACGATATAGAAACAAAATCCGTGGAGTTTGCAACCCTTGTTTGGGTATCCTAGTACATCTCATGTGGTAGACTCGTTGTCGTAAGCATGACTGGGTCAGTCCATGAAACATGTATGTGTTAGGGCTCCATGTGAAAGACAGCCGGCTCTTAAAATTGATGTAGAAATCGGTGGAGTACGTCACGTCAAAAAGAAGGAACTCTCGATGTTTCAGTCGCAAATGGTCACAAATGATGTTGGCTTTGCCAATGATGCCTATTTTTCATACGGGTGTCAAACTGTAGCGTTGCAACAGAGCACACCTGCCCTTTCAATGCTAAGTTGTACTCTTGCAAATGAAGTTATGATTCTTCACGTTTGCATTGGCTTTTACTCCTGCTTCATTCTGTGCTTGATTTCCATTTAAATGAGCGCCTGGTTTGTATATTCTTGTGTAGCTACAATGGATTATAGGTTTCATAAACATCTATTACGTAATTTGTGAATATCGGCGGCTACGATGCATCTTTTTGAAAAGAGATAACTGGCGACATGTCGTTCACGATTTCAATCTTTTGTCCTTGTTGAAATGAAAACGTAACCTGAACACTCGTAATTTCTTTCATAACTGTTCGTGGCTGTCAAAGTAGACCGTGCCAATAGGCATGGTCAAAGTTGGTGAGAAAAATCAAGTAACATCCATGAAAACTTTAAACATTTTCTCTCTACACCGGAGCTGCATGAAGAGCATTCATAAGGTTGCATAGTAACTCTATTTTTCTGCTATGTTGAATTATTTGTATTAATCAGTGATGTATGAGCCTTTACACTTCCACCAATCTATTGAGAGAAAATTTCAAAGAGTCATAACTGTTCTCCCTAGCATCGTTGGCCATTCGTGAAGACTTAATGTGGTGTATAGAAATTGTGTTCGTTGCATACAAAGATTGTATGAAGTTCAAAATGTAGCATAATGCCATGCAATCATTTTTTTTTCCGGCACATGTCTTGCATTTTCTCTCCACTAATTTATCTTTTGTTCCTCATCCTCTTAGTTGCCAAGCTAGTCTACTTTGCAGACCCCACTCATCCTATCCCTTTCTTGCCTGCATTGTGTAGCTTGTGCAGTCGGATTGCTCGTTCCCGTCGCTTTCTTAGATCAATCCGAGATTTGTCCAATTCTGGAAAACTTTGAAAACGTCCTCTCTTTAGACAAAAGGGTGTAGTGAAAAAAAAAAAGTCCAAAAATGTTCTCAACAATGAGGAAAAGCACCGACACCGATTGTGTAACGAACGGATGGAATCCTTGGCCCACTGGGCCAAAACCGCGGTAGTTAATGGTCTCCGGCCCTCAACTCATCCCATCCGTCGTCCCACAGGCCAGGAATAGGTCAAGCCACGTGGCACACTGGCGCTACATTCCTCCCACACCAGATTGGACCCACCCTTGGTGTCCATAATGGGTATTGAGCCTCGGCACTATGATACCAAATGTAACAAACAGATGGAATCCTTGGCCCACTGGGCCAAAACCGCAATAGTTGAGGGCCTCCGACCCTCAACTCATCCCATCGGTCGCCCAACAACCATGGAACAGTTCAAGCCACTTGGCACACTAGCGCTACAGATTATTGGGCACCTTTTTTCTACGATTTTGTTTACCTCACCGACTGCACATTGCGAGGATGTCTTCACCCTTTCCCTTCATCTGACATACTGAGCCAACTGGAATAGGTTACATGTAACACCCTCAAAGAAAAGAACAGACCGAGGCTACAAGCAAAGTGTGCATAGGGTTACATAATGGGGCGCAAGTCACATATACCCAGTTTTCGGAACTATGTAGCTAATTCGCCTATCGTTGAGAAAAAAATAACATAGCTATCCAGCTAAGGACGCCGCTACTGCCATGCTAGTAACAAAAGACGAGACAAAAAGGCATGCCATGCGTCGACGATGCATGGCATGCGGTGTCCCTCACTAGTATCAAAAACACCTTTGTTGAAGGGTTTGCGATACAAGCGGGGGGAAGTTTGTCCAGAGTTTGAAGGGAATTCAAGACTCCCCATGCGTTGAAAGGGAACCTGCTGGGCCCCGCTACCACGGGGCCGAGTAGGCGCGTGTGCAGAAATAAAACTCTAAAACCCCCAGTATAATTTGGGGTAGGATTTGATTGAGGTTTGGGCGTTCAACAAATGGGTTTGGGTGTAGAAAAAATGTCAAAAACGAAAGAAGGGCGCTTTTTCTCGATCACGTGGAGGCAATTTCACCATGTAGTTTGTTTTCTTGCTCGCCCATTGACACATGCCGCGAGCGAGCATGATTTTCGTTTAGGCTTTTCAGGTTTTCTTTCTGTCGTTGTTTTTGCGGATGAGAGTCACACATTGCGTTTTATGGATACGCGAGCTATTTGGCCCTATACAATAACCCTATGCCTGTGCAATATTGTCAATTTTTGTGTATTTGTAAGAGATATTTGGACATTTATCTTTATTAAAAGTATGTTAAAATACATGTCAAACATCGACAATGGCTCACTCTAGCACTGCTTATCCATTGTGCATACTTTACATGGAGAGAAAAATTTGAGGGTCGTTGAATGCAGAGATTGAATGAATTGTGTCTTAAATGCAACATTGTAGCATGTAATTGTATCTCAATAGTACATGTTTTGCATTACTTGTCCATTAATGTCATTGTTTGTTCCTCTTCCTATATAGCCGAGATTAGTTGTCCGGCCAGTCGAGTTTCCGAAACCCACTCGTCCTGTCCAGTTTTTTTGTTGTGTGACGTAGCTTCTGATATCATGTTGCTCATCTCATAAAGGGCATAATGACCATATACCCCTCATTTCGGCGAATAAGCCGGATTTCCTAAAAAAATAAGCATCATTCGTCCCTACCGCGGAACAATAAGCCTGATTCGCCCGTGCCCCGCAACAATAAGCCTCATTCGCCCGTTGTGTGCAGATGCAAGTTTTGAGTTTAGAATGAAAAATAACATACCCCTCTTGTTTGTCAAAAGACAGCATGTCGACGTCGCATGGCATCGACATGCTGATGTCACTTTTTTGGGGGGTGGTTTGCTGTGAGGTTTCATTTGGGATCCGAGACTCCCCATACGTTGACTCCTCTGATGGGCCCCACGTTAGTGGGGCTAAGCAGGTGCATGCATGAACATGAAACCCTAAAACCCCGCGCATAACTAGGGGTAGGTTTTTCTATAGTTTGTATCTCAAACGAGGGCATAAAGTTGGAAACAATGTAAAAGAAAGAAAATGGGGGGTTTTTCGCCTCCCCATTACTAGAGCTGGGATTCCGGCCGACCCCCGGGCAAAGTCCCCCCCCCCCCCCCCACCCCTATCCCCACCTCTCCTTGCCTATTGGCAGCCCATTGGCCGCCCGTTCCATCGTGGCCCTTAATCACAAGAGCCTCTGTCGGAGGACGGGTGGGTGGGCTGGTGGGCTGTGAGGGGGGGGGGGAGGGGGGGTGTGACGGCGGTTGACAAAGTGTTGACCTACAGACGTTAGCCGGCAATCCCTCCCCCCATCCCTCAATGCTCTTGGGGCCCTCCATCGCGATGGCCATAATTGAGAGCGGCATTCTAGCACCGTATGCCCGCTATTGTAATGCTTAAGCAACGACATGCGTCGTTGTTTTAGCATAGTGGAAACGGGCGGGGAGGGAGGCCGGATAGGGTTTATTGTTGCCAAGCAGGGGGGGTGGGGCTTATTGTACTGAGGCAGGAGCAATGGGGCTTACAATCCCGTGGTAGGGGCGAATGGGGCTTACTGTTCCAAGCGAAGGGCATATGAGGATCACGAGTGAAAAAGCAGAGGATAATCAATATTTTTACATTTTCATGTACGATTTTGGATACCTCTGAAATCCTCTTCCCTCAGGATGAACGAGTAAGGAATAACAGTTAGGGCGGAATGACCATGTATCCCTCGTTTCGGACAATAAGCCCCATCCCCCCCTCCGTCTGAATGATAAGCCCCATCCACCCCTCTGCCAGAATGATAAGCCCCATCCGCCCCTCCACCAAAACGATAAGCCTCATTCGCCCCTCCGTTGGAATGATAAGCCTCGTTCTTCCCTCCGCCAGAAGAATAGGCCCCATCCGCCCCTATCCTAGAACAATAAGCCCCATTTACCCCTCGGAAATCTCAAACTCTTTATGTGACGGCATATTGTTCATTCTGTGTTGTAGAAGGGTGAACTGGTTTTACTTTTGAAAGGTTTTGCACAAGATTTCGTGCATGCACACAAAATTCACATACGTGCGTTACACCGTACCGTGTAACGGCGACAGTATAATTAGTTATGTACTCAATAATCGTCGGTTGAACTTAGTTCTTCTACTATTTAGTCCGGGATATGCCGTCATCCGCAACATTGTTCATCGGGTTTCTGATATTCCACTAACGGAATATCTCCATGGCCATCGTAACAACGTCAACATTATCCTCGTTAGCATCAAAACACCACCTGCTCAAGCCTAGAAGATGAGCTGGCAGACGTTCATGCACTGGTATCCATACGTGTTGCCGAACCTCACACTTGCCTGGCCACCTCAACAAGGGATAAGCGGGTCAATTAGACTGCTCTGATGAACGCTTGACAGTTGTCCGTCTTGCAACTGTGATGGCACCCTATGAAGAGGGGCTGTTGCAATGTTGCTGTCACATCCTTGTAGCCGCCGCTCACCATGGACATGGGAAAGGGTACGAGAAAGGATGGTCTCAAATCCGAGGAGCCGGATGAGAAACATATGCGTGATCATAGAAGACTCTGTGCTCAAATGAACGGATCGGCGGACATGTCCTTCATCGTACGTGTCAACCCATCCCCCGCTCGTCCGACTGGAGGACACGATGTTGTTCCAGATTCCCACTGAGCTCGATCCAGTCTCTTTTATTCTCGCATTGTCGTCATTGATGCGTTCACCGCGGCCTCCAACCATGCCGCTATTGCAGTTGCATCCCAAGTGAGCTTGGGATGGTGGACCAAGTCGTAGAGCACACCGGTAAGCCTCTTCAGGAGGGTAGATGGGATATATAGGTTGTCATTTTGTGTGAAAAATACCCGCTGTTTCAGATGGATTTCCAACTACACGCATGGCTTCTTGTCATGCGACCAAGTCCCAATGAGAACGATCCATCCGCCACTCAGGATCCGACACCCCGGTGGTACCCCGATAACCCACCTCCGAATGACACAACAGGTGAGTTTCACGATGTTATGTATTGGTTGGAGAAGGATTGGAATGATGACTGGTGGTCCCGACAGTTGGACGAGTGGGACGCCCTCCCACAGAACCAACCCCCTAATGAACCATCCCGTACTCCCAGGTCCCCCGATGTCCAGGAAGCCAGACCGGTTAGGTTTAGCATGGGGCGTCGTCGCGTCCTGTCCCTGCCACATGGCCACCTCGGCAATTCTGTCCCTGTGTCCCGGGTGTTCACTGTCTGTGCTGTGCTTGTGAACAAGAAAAACCGAGTGGTTGCAAGTACACTTTTGTAATTGTGCTATTGGAAAATTTTTCTTTTGACATGTAATGCGCTTCTATGGACAGGAGATTCCGACGACGAACCATGTCACATTCTGGAGAAGCTGAAGGAGATGCCGAGGGAGTCCAAGGAGGGCATATTTTTCGACAACATGGACGTGCCTCGTGCGTTTGTGGAGGATCACGCGGTGGACAACCGCTTTGGTCTCAAGTGGGTCCGTAGTGAGCCTGCAAGAATCCACGTGACGTGCGCGAAAGGCAAGAAAAAGTGGTGTGCCTGGCTCCTCCGGGCTCCTGTGACGAGCAAGTTTGGACATGTGATCATGTCCCACTATGCCGACGGACACAAGTAGGTCCCTAGCATTGGCCGTGGCAATCCCGTGCGGCAGAAGGGGTGGGTGGCCCGTAAAATGGAAGGCCCTGTAGCATGACCCGACAACATCTACTGCAACCCTGTGACAAGTTATGCACGAAAGGACCAACGTGAACGTGTCTAACAGCACGCTATATCGTGCAAAGACACGGGCCCAAGAAAACTTGTTGGGCAAAAAGACCGACACGTGCAGTCTATTTTCCTCCTACGTCGAAGAGGTAGGTTATGACCTTTGGTTTTTTTTGTTTGTAGAGTTTTTCTACCCCTTGCTAGACTTCTAATCACACAGCCATGTCCATGTGCTCCGTATAGCTGAAACGCGTAGACCTAGGTACACACGCTGTGGTGCACAAAGACAAGAACGGGGCCTTCCTCTGGGCTTTCGTCACTCTGGGAGCCTCCAGGATCGGTGGGTTTCAGCACCGGATTTCAGCACAGTCGGTGGGTGGTGACCATGGATGCAACGTTCCTGAAAACAAGACATAATCAGGTTTTGTTGCTTGCCCAGTACTTTGATGCAAACGACCACGCAGTTCCGATGGCGTGGGCACTAGCGCCAATGGAGGATGAGAAGGGGTAGAATTTTTTTGGCGCACAGCTAACACTCACGTATCCCCTTAATGCTCAAGTGAGAACTTGCCTCATCACAGACAGGGAGAAGGGGTTGCAGAAAGCAGTACAAATCTACTTGACCAAGACCACGCACACATTCTACGCATGGCACATCCGAGAGAATGTGCGTACAAGCTACGGCAAAAAGGCCGCCCACTAGGCATGGAAGTATGCTCATGCCCTTAATATCACTCAATGCAAGAAGGCAATCACTGACCTGAGTCAAGCGAGTGTGTTGGCGTATGCATACCTCTTTGGGTGGGAGGAGGAGAAAGGGGGTGTGGTGGGGGGTGCCTCTTGAGAAGTGGACACGCCTCCACTGCCCTTTGCGCAGAGGAGGCCACACCACCTCCAATGCGTCGACGAGCTGGAACGCACGAATCGCAGCACACCGGAAGCTCTATCCCTACTACTTGTGAGCATCTATCCCTTTGTGCAATGTTTGTTTTGCACCCGTCGTGCCCTGGTAGCAAGTATGAAGACCGTGTTGGCATCTGCACAAGCCAACCGACTCCTCCACTGCCTCGCAGTTCCACGTGAGTACGTCCTGACAGAGGAGGGCCCCAACACAGCAGCGGTGGATGGACCAACAAACCATCCGCGGCAGGTGGACTTGGTCGCGAAGTCATGCAATTGTGGCAGGAGGAAGGAGTTCAGCCTGCCTTGTCAGCATGCGTGCGCTTTTTTTGTGACCAAGCTCATCAACGCAGAGAACCCTGGTCTCACCAGCATGGTGTTCCATCGGGCATAAAACAACCCCCTCCCCTCACCAGTCGTTAAGAACATACAGCCAGTCGAATCCCTGTGGCTGCAACCGGGACCATGACGTGGGAAGGGCCGTTCACGCAGCGCACGGAAAGACCGAGAGACGTGGTGCAAGAAGAACTTCATTTGCACATGCTCTGGGCAAAAGGGGCATACCAAAACCCGCTACAAAAATCCGCTTGCACCAAGCCCTGCTCAGGCTGCAGCAAGTATGATGGAGGTTTGGCTGCGGCTGCAGCCTAGGCTACAGTCGCATTGGAGGCATGCGCTAATGCCTCCATGAGTGTGGATCCACCACTTGTAGAGTATGCCAGTGGTGACATGGAGTCTGGCCCCGAGGCTCCACCTCGGGATGACCCTGACGATGAGGATTATGGTTTTGAAAGTGATAACTTTGGTGCATACTCCCCTCCTGTCGGTAATGATGGTGAGACGGTGATGGAGGATGAGCACACCCATCAGTTGGATGAGGAGGAGAGGGAGTGGCAAGAGACGCACGAAGAAGAGCCAGAGGAGAGAGAGTACGGTGAGTGTGTGTATACATTCTGTTATTCATATTCATATTCATTCTCTACTTTCATTGCCTTTTCGTCCATCGCCATGGTCAACTAATGGATGGGTTTCGTTTGTTTTGTGCAAGATGGACTATGATGGATCCTGGAGATTGAGCAGACCATTCGTGCCAACAGCTCAAACTTGATAAGAAAGGGGGGGTTTCGGGTTAGGCAGCGGGTTAGGGTTAGGCTGAATGGGACTACTGCATCGCATGTGGGGAGAGGGGCAACAGTGTGTTCATTTCAAGAAGCAAACATGGTTGTGCAGATTCAGACAATGAGACAAACACATTCTACGACGCTGAGCACTGTCATCCATGAGAGCACATGTGTCTTGTGTGTAACATTGTCCATTTCCTACGCAGGTTAAGTCGAGACATGTTCGATGAAATCACATATCCCACCTTCACTATCTACAGTTAATAGTCATCCATGGTTGTTTCATCGATATTTTCCAAAGTGTATCCTCTTGCAATTCCCTGTTGTGTCTTTGAATGTTGTTGAATTCCGTGCACACACTAAAGGTACATTGTTCAATCCAACATTGTGAGCAAGAAGAATAGACATCCAATGGGCAAGTTATCCTCTGCATATGTCTTGATCAGAACCTAACTACCAATACAAAGAAGTATCATTAGAGCCTCATGCATGTCTCACATCTCACCATCCTAGTCCCTTAGCCAATTGAATACATGAAATTCACATGCTTCCACAATGTTTCTCTTTGGTGCATATAATCCTGTGAAAAGTGTAGTGTATACTAGGCTACTCAATATGCATGTGCAACAAGGATGCTGAGCATGTATCAGTAGCTAGGCCTCTGGTTATGTAATACACTCATGTGTCTCCTGTAACAAACGTCGTAAGTAATGTTGGAGGATTTCCCGTAAAAATATCCTATTGGGATGGATACATTGGTCATCAATTTGTCTGTGAAAGTCACTATCTGCATGGCATGCAGTTCATGCTCTGACAAAACTTAACAACAATAGGTAGGGTATGATATTCATTTAATGTGCAAGAAAAGTGAACGGACATGCTGGGCAAATAGTATTCAATAACGCCAAGGACGTGTTGTGATTTGTTACGTTCCTGTCGACCTGTATAGTTTATTGTGACCACTCAGCCGTGTCCATACTCGTGCAGATCCCTTATGCGGACCCAGGCGGTACCGGTGCGTTGTCCGGTGGTGGACTACCAGCTTGGAGCTGACAGACGGCCGTTCCAGAGCTCTGGACGCTACCCGGGACCTCTTGCAGTTTTTCTATAGCACGCAGGACTTTATCGGTGGACTGGCCATGGGCCAGATTTGCATGTTTCTGCATTGTGTGTCCACCGTTCGATGCTGGATGCATGCATGTGACCAGTCGTAGCGTCCGGCTTGTGATTCTGCATGTCTAGGTTCAGACGGCGTAGTGTTCTAACATGTGTGCGCAGAGTTACGGCCAAAACAGTGGTTTTGGGCCGGTTTTAGGACAGACCTTGCACTGCCGCGTACGACACCCGCCGTGCATCGCAGCAGGTACTTATGCCATGGACCTGTCATTTGTCACCTCTCTCTCTGTAAATGCTATTGAAGCATTCATACACTTTGCCTTGTGTCCCCTGGCCAAACCCTTGCCGTTGCGTGCATGACTTGTGACAGTCGTTACCATCTAATCGGGCACTGACGCCTGGTCAACGGCAGTGTTGCTAGGAAGCTTCCTTGCATCTTCACATGGTATCAGAGCAGTGAGACAGTTCTCACTGAGCTGCGCAGCAGAGACACAGCAGAGTAGCAGCAGTGAGAGTCACTGCTGCAGCAGATCCACTAGGGCCCGTCAAAGACAGCTGGTCGCCGTCAACGCAGCCCACACCCATCACGTGAGACCGCAGTAGCGGTGTTGCCCCTGTTCCAGTAGCAGCATAGCGGCAGAGCAGCAGCAACAGCAACGGCAGTAACACCGCCGTAGCAACAGCCTGCCACACCAACAGCTACAGTAGCGCGTGGCGGCTGGAACGAGTGCAGCCGCCGCCCGCAGTCGTAGCGGCGGCCGCGGCAGCAGCAGCGAGCGGCGGTAGCGGCGGCAGCAGCAGAGTAGCAGCAACGGCAGCAACAATAGCATAGTAGCAGCAGCAACAGCAGCGCAGCAGCACCAGCGGTACCCGCGGCCGCAGCAGCAGCTGTAGCAACAACAACGCAGCAGTAGCAGCAGCAACAGCAGCAGCGCGCGGTGGCGACAGCAAGCAGCAACTGCAGTGCGAAGCAGTAGCAGCGGCATTACGCAGCCGTTGCTGCCACTGCTATGCACGCAGCCACGTAGCAGCTGTTGCAGCTGATAGCACAGCTGTAGCAGTAGCTGCGTAGCCTACGTGCAGCTTCCGCGCAGCCGTCGCGGAGCAGCTGCACACTTGCACAGAGCCGCGAGAAAGAAAAAAAAAGGACAAAAAAGGGGGGAGGGGAGTCGAGGTGACGTCAGCATTTCTGCTTGCTGACGTCATCAGGTCGTGCTGACGTCAGCAACCACCTGCTGACGTTAGCACCATACTTAGCCAAGTTTTTGGCCGGACAGTCAAAAATTGCCAGCTTCTCAACTCCTCGAGAAACGGTGACGCTTTTGAAGTCCGACAAACCTGACCTATCCACCCATACTGAGAGGCGACATGGACTCGTCGGACAACAAGGGGAAGGCGACAGATGATCCATCCTCCTCATCTTCTGGTGTCCTGAGCCCACGCTCGCAGGCCATTGAGGACCTGCGCAGCGAGCAGGTTGAGATGCGTCGCTTACAGCGGGAGCAGACTGATGCCATCCGTACATTGACTGCGCTCCTACGTAGCCAGTCCACAGTCCCACGGCAGGTTTCCGGGGTGGCTGCCGACGTCACGGTCTCTACACAGCAGTCGGCTCAGGCACCCGTTACAGGAGCTTGATGTGATCCACTCACCCGTACCCTACTGATCTTTGATTTCGATTATAATTAATTTTTTGCCCGGTTTGATTGAACGGATTTTTTTTTCTACGAATTAGTTAAGTACCACCTAAATAATTATGTCTGGCCTATACGTCGATTTTGTTTTCTGAGTCCAGGGACATGGTAGAAATTAATTCAGGTGCTTAGGTGAGCTTGAACAAAATCAAGGAGCATGTGCTTGAACGAAATCAAGGAACACCAGCAGGCAGGTTCGGGACCAAGCACAGCGAGGTACGGCAGGCACAGCAAGACAACCGCACGTCATCACGGTTGCAAGGACTTCAATAAATGTAGTGAAAGTATTGTACATGAATGAAAAAAACATTATTCTCAGTCACACTCCCATCTAAACAACCACATCTTCCTCTTCGACCTCCTCACTAGCAAAGAGAAGTTTCCCAGCAAGGGGAGCAGCCTGTCGCTGAAATCATGGCGTGAACACGCGTGGGAAGTTGGCTTTAGCCCACGCACTCTTCACGATCTCTTCATCGCCCATGTACTGCCATGCAGCATGAAACTAGCCGCACGCAGCTTCTTTCAGTAGGATCATTCCTATGGTGGTGGGGAGGCCGTCGCGGGTGCGTTTTGTACCCCATACAGCATACAGTTCCTCGATTTTGTTTTTCAACGGTCGCATGATGCCGACGTCGCATGGCTGTGCCTTTGAGGTACAGCCGGGGGGGATGTAGCAGGTGCGCATGTAGGGGAAATTGTTGGACAGCCACTCTTGGAATGCAGCACAAGCATGCGGACGCCACGCATCTAGGATGAGAAGGACGTCCGCCTCTCCCGGCTGCACGTTGAGCTCGTCGCACATGCGGGTGTAGTACGGGAGGACAATGCCCCAGACCCACTCGCGTGTGGTTTCACCATTTGCCCAATGGTTGGGCGTGTAGGTCAGCAGTGCTCCGTCGTCCTCCAGCATGCATGCGTTCGGCCCATGCGACACGCTCCGCTTCGATTTTCCGCCGAAGATGAGTTGGAGAGACAGCATCTCTCCGGTCATGGAGCACGAGACAAGCGCTGTAATTTGTCGCTTGTCCTCTAGCCCCAGAATCCCCACGTCCTTGCTTCCGACTGGTGCGTACGTGTGGTCGGACGAGGGCATGAGTTGTATGCCCGTGTGGTCTGCGTTGAGCACAAAAAAAGGCTTTATTTTGTACATCGTCACCATGATCGCCGCACGCTGATGAAAGGTAAGGACACGTTCCTCCCAGTCAACACGCAGCTTCTGTGCTGCAGTCGTCCCACATCGCCCCGACCACCACAGTTCGCGGCGGACGAACTTGCGGACCCATGGAAGCCCGAAAGCCTGTGATCCAAGGGTCAGCAAGACGTCTGGAGCGAGACGGCCGACGACATCTCGGACCTCCTTGCGAATAGTCTTGCTGTTTAGCGCGTTGCCGGCATTGCGAGCATGGACCAAAACTTTTTTTATTTCCGCCACAACCTCCGCCCGTGTGGCGAGCCAGGCCTTTTTTCCGCCACTGCCGTGCTTGCGCTTTCTGTTGGACGAGAGAGGAGCGGCTGGTGCTGTCCGCAGATTTGCGACAACAGCATCTTTGTACTGGGGCTTCAAAACCAGGGTCCCTGGCTCAAACCACCCGGCCACGGTGGACACTGCGAGACGGTCGTAGACGTAGTGTCCATCGGGGGTACGAAACGTCTTTTGGAGGTGCTTCACTGCTGCGTACGCGGTTTTCTTTACCTTCATGGCCTTGTAGATGGTTCGGAAGTGCCCTGAGCCGAACCAGTCACAATACGGGCCCTTTCTGCTGTTGCTGGAGCTGCCTCTGCCACTGCCGCTGTCTGTTGACGTCGTGCGGTTGGAGACAGTGAGTGCCATGCACTCACTGTCGGTGCTGTCATCGCTGCCTTGCTTGCCACCGCTGTCGCAGCCGTCGCTGTCAGCGTCGCTACCGTCGGTGTCGCTGTCGCTGACGCTGCTGTCGCTGTTGCTGGAAACAAAAACGACGTCGCTGTCGTGTGCATGGCGAGGTGTGGAGCTGGATCAACCCTCGTTGATTCGCAATGCTCCTGAACGAAGGCGCGTGACCGGCGGCGCATGGGGGAGTTCCTCCTCCACGACCTTGGCCTTTCCCTTCTCGTCGTAGGTTGGACGGCGACGGGGGGTCCTGGTTGACACAAACTTGTCGCCGTTGTTCTCTGTGTCGTTTGTCTGAGGGATGGCATTCTCGACGGCAGCGGGCTTGTCGGCTGCACGCTGCTTGCGTAGGCCGGCGGCTTCATGATCACGTGAACAGCCCACACCGTCGTCAATACGACGGCTGTGACCGTTGACAGGAGCGCAGAGCACCAGCGGGATGCCACTTGCCAGCGACAAGGGGGTCGCCACGGTTGACATGCCCTCATTGTACGTACACGTCAAGCCATCGCGTGCGGACTGCGGTGCCTCGGTGTCGTCAAAGGCGAGGACACGGACTTTCCGCGGGCGACCAACAGGCCTCCAGGGAGGTGGCGGACGAGGAGGTGGCCCATGGCGGACAGCATTCGAAAGTCGTCGGGCACGTTCCTCTGGAGAAACCTTTTGCAGGAAGCGATCCATAGTGGTGGGAGATGAATTTCACGAGTGACAAGTGGCAGTTGTAGGATTGAGACTGGATACGGGTACTGTCCTTTATGGACAAAAAGAGAGTACCGGCATCAAGACTCACGTCCCAATTGGCTGG